>ONZK01000534.1:0-12178 GCA_900322385.1 Pharnaceum exiguum
TATACATAACCCCCCCCCCCCCTCTTCCTTTCACGCTAAACAAGTTGCTGCCGGATTACTCATTTCCAAATTGAACTACCAAAAATGTTAACAATGAAGAAACAATTAACTGCACATCAAAGATATTAGAAAAAAGGAAAAAAAAATAAAAAAATCAGTCAAATGGCCAGTCATGAAATCAAACCTTTTGTGATTGCTCATCCCCTTGAAGTGATGTGCCATTCTCAACCTCATCAACATTTTCTAGAGTGAAGAAAAGAGAAACAGTAAATATCAGGCCATGACTGAAACCCCAAACGAGGTTAGTTGAGACATGCCATCTGATAACCATTCACAGAAGAGCCTAGAGCAACGGAGGGAATTAACCAAAAACAAGTTCTCAAATACAAATAAAACTAAATATAAGAGACAACATAGTAGAGGTCACAACTACTAACTAGAGAAAAAAACCTTCAGAAAAATGTGAGCATATTTGGGGATATCCATGTGAAGAAAACAAAAAGATACGCTGCCTAATAAGAGTCATGTTCTACATATTTTTCCCTTTTTCATAAGTTTCATAAGGTATATTCCATCCCATAAGCAGTATAAAAAAAGGCACAATTTTGTTCAATTAGGCCTATTAAAGCATTCAAAACACAAATGTCAATAACATGTTGCGCGTCCCAAAGAAAATCCACTCAGCGAGAATCGAAACTAACCAATAGTTTGTTCAATTAGGCCTATTATATCAATGCTTCCCCAAGAGGACTTCATCCTCATCTCACATATTAAGAGAACCAGCCTATATAACACAAGAATCTACATTCGGCAGGCACAAAACAACAATTAAGTGCTCATCACCTCTCAGTCCTAATCATTACAACCCATTTAAAAGTAAACCCCGCATAAGAAATTTAAGGAATCTACCTGTAATGCCTAAGCAGCTTACCCTTAGTAACATTTCTATTCAAGTCAGCTAGCAAGGACACCCCACAGACAAACGCATAGAACACATTACACCAATATACACACATACACAGCTACACGCTCTCAACATGCATAGGCACAATCATATGATTCAATAATCTTCACTCTCCAAAACCATTTTCCAATCCAATTAAAGTACATCCATAACCTCTGCCTCAATCCGTGTCCGATAAACTCAAACATTTCCACATCATTTTCCATCCACACATCACCAAATCAACAGTTTCAACTCCATACCTACCATCATATATCAAATTATCAATCATTTCCATTCTTACCACCTCCGTAATTTCCTAATTTCCTCATTCCCATCTTTCTTAATACAATCAAACACCCATCTACATATCTCTCCTACCAATATCATCTTCTAAACAACTAACATTCCAATTAAAAAACAACCACCTTTCTTTTTTCATATGAGATCATTCTCCAACCTACAAAAGTTCAATTCTTTCGCCGGGTAATTTCTCCAACAACCCATGATCTAACATTTCTTCCAAAATACAATCAAAAATAATTCACCTAAGCAAATTAATTCCATAAAAAAAAACCACCTTTTTATCTCCAAACTTCTTCTCATTTACGCAAATAGACAGCCAAATTAAGAAACCCAAATGACAAAACAAAAACAAAAACAAAATACCACCAAATTTAGAAAGAAATTTAAAAAAAAAAGGAAAAGAAATTACCGAAAAACTCGTCTTCGCCGGAGGAAGTAGAAGAGTCATCGTCATCATCATCATCAGTAGCGAAAAACGAGAAAATTTTGCCAGCGCCAGAGGCAATAACTTTAGCAGGGTAAATCAAGCTGGAAAGCCAATTAGGGTTTCGAGTTTCGTCATCCTCGTTGTCGGTTTGGGGAGGGGGAGGAGGTGGGCGAGAATAGGGTGTGCGAGAAGAAGAAGGTGGTTGGCGGCGGCGCGTGGGGATTTTTCCTCCCGCGCCGCGTTTGTCGGTGGTTGTCGTGGTTGACATTTTCGAGAGAGGAGAGGAGAGAGAGTGGGATTGAGGAAATGAAATGAGATGGGAAAGACAGAAAGGAAAGGTAACGGTTTTTGAAAAGAGGAGAGACACGGGATTTTGAAAATGGGGATTTTTGTTTTTTGGGTAATTGGAATTGATCCGTTAGAGAGAATTGTTGTAAAATTGGTTAATTTCGTGTGGACGTGTGGTGGTGGGGGAAAGGGGGGGTGGGTTAATTGATAAGGGTAATTTCTTTAATCAAAGGGTGATGGATGGATGGGCCTACTTTTTGGTTTTGTAAATTTTTTGGGTGGATGATAAATTGATTTGAGGGGGGTTGAGGCCCAGATTAGAGTTTTTAATGTGTTGATTTTTGGGTTGTGGGAGGATTGTTGGTAACCACGTTTGTACAACTTTCTTTTGTGTTGATTCTCTCCACAACAATAACAAACGAGTGTAAATCCCCATTCAATGAGAGTACTCGAGTCATGATGTACGCAACTTTACCCCTGTTTAAGAAAACAGAGAGGTTGTTTCCGAGATTGACCAATTGTTACATTGAAGTATTATCTTCCAACATCTTCACAAAAAAAAAAGAGTGTTGTAAGGTTTTCATAGTTATTTTGTTATAGTCCATAATCAGCCGAAGCTAAAAGATGGAGATAATTCTTTCAACTTCATAGGCACTAGACCTTCGGTTCTCAAAAAAAAAATGTTTATGTGAAAAGTAAAAAAAAAAAATAGAGTATGGGACAAAGGGTAGTTTCTAATTGTTGACAAAACATATGACTGTGAAATTTGGGCAAATTAGAGGTCATTAGCTTTTATGTTGCTTGTAATTTTATGTCTTCCCATATTGCTTTAGATTTTGCCTATATGATACTATTGAGGTTTTTTATAGTCAAAAGTCATTATAAGAGTGAGAAACTGAGAATACACGTGTTCGTAGAAATGTGCCTCGTTGACTTGTATTACTGAGGTATACGCAAGAATAATAGTAGAGTACATCTAATTGAACACTTAATATGCTAAAGGGTGTTGCCTCGTTAAAAAACTTGTCAAGAGAAACCTAATGGGATAAATATAAACTAAGGAAAAAAGATTACATTGCGTATCATGCTCCGATCCCCAATGTCAGCATGACAGCATATGTAGCCATGAATATGTGTCCATCTGGTGTTGGAGTTTTTTTTTTTTTTGGAGAGGAAGTACCACCCGTATGTCATCTCGTGTTGGAGTTTATGACACTATGTCTTTGCGATGACAATATTACACGGTCTTCGATTGACTAGATGTGCTACATTCCTTCTTTCATAGTCAAGTGGCTTAGAAATGACTTAAAGTCTATTATCTAATTTAGAGTCTTTCAGATGGACCTATTTAACTTGGATAGTTAGATATGTTGTCTCGCACAACTTAAATATCCTTTTGTATAAAAATATAACTTGCATCTATTTACAACTTTAGCTTACAAAATGAACCCATATGTTTTTTTCCCTTGCAATTTGAATATCTAGAAAACATAATTTTGAACATGTAAAATATTCAAATGAAACCTAGAACAAATTTCATTGATCCCATCCAAAAGTAAACAAATTTAAAAGTGAACCAACCAATTGACCATTCCCCGAATTGACTAAATGGTCAATTTTGTAAACCCTCGTGGACATTTTGGTTAAAAAAAATACAAGTTGGACATTTTGGTTAATTTTGTAGAATAGGATGCACAGCTTAGTAATAAAATGTGACTGCTGTAGAAAAAACATTTAAAATATTAGTTTTCTTCATTAACTTTCATTTCAAATTTCTTATGGGTATAATACATTGTGTTCTCTTTTTTCCCCTTTTTTGTTTTAGGTTTTTATACACATACTGTATGAGTGTCTGTGACATACTTTTCAACCCAATTCCTATATCCTGAACTGTTCGTCACAACTCACAACCCAATTCCATTCCTACAACTACCTTTGCCATGAAAAAATTAACACCAAGGAGAAAAAAAATCTAAAAGACCACTCCCATGTTCTTCACTCAATTGTAAAGTCACCTTCTCGTACAGTTCAAACTGAAATTGTTACATATGTCGTTCAAAATTTTACTTATGGGGGATGATGATTACATTCAGGATGATGTGTTTGTTAGAGGAAGATAAGGTAAGGCTCATATGTACAGTGAGGAGGGTGATCTGTTTTGTTCTAATGATGGTGTTGGTAGTGGTAAGGGTCTTAACAATGGTGGTGAAAATCTGGTTAATGATGATGACGATGACTATGAAGATGTGGAAGATGACTATGAAGATGTGGAAGATGCTTTATTGCAGGATGAAGATGAAGTTGTTTTGATAATTGATGGCGTTCTTTCTCTCTCCTCCCTAAATTTCCCTAAAAGCCAGATCCCAATTTGTTCTTTGTTGTCTCTGCTGTAGACACTAGCTGATTTTATTTTTTCTTCTGAGCCAGGGTGATTGGGTGAGAGAGAAGAAAGGTAAAGTGATACTGTAGACTAGATGGTAAAATACTGTATGTGTATTAAACATAAAAAATGGACAAAACTAAAACGTATTCTACCCATAAATGAAAGATAATGAAGGAAAGTAATATTTTAAAGGTTTTTTCTGCATCAATTTACATTTTATTACCCAACTGTCCACCCAAACCTACAAAATTGACCAAAATGTCCAACTTGTATTTTTTTTAGGTTAAATTGTTGAAAACCCCTTTTATATAGGCATTTTTGTAAGGGCACCCCTTTTATAATTTTTTTTTGTAAACAACCCCCTTAGAAGACCAATTTCTTGCTATCAACCACCCAAAATCATTAAAATGACTTAAGTGCCCTTTGTTTACACAACAAACTCCATGCACGTTTCCATTTCTAAGATAAACAAATAATCAAAACTTTTTTTGGATTAATAAATTCGAAATTACCTCCATCAAACTAATTAGCATCAATTCATCATTAGAGTGAAAAAAAAGAAGTTAATGGACTATTAACAAGGCTAGTTTGGCTACATTTCACTCTCTATTATCTTTTACCATAATCAACCCCACTAATCTACCCCAAATTAACTCTCCATTATCTTCCTATCTTATTTAACATTCAATCATTTACTTAAACCCCTCTTTTTCCTTATATTTCAATCTACCCAAATGCTTGATTTTGTTAATCATTAACGGTGATAGGATAATGAGTATAATTGATGATTAGGGATAACAAGGAGAGAAGATGGTGGTATTATATTAATTAGAATAATAAATTACTAATGGTGAATGAGGTAATATTAATTATATTAGCAAAAAAAATCTAAGTTTTGAGAGATTTGGGAAGTTAATAATCAAAGATACACGATCAAAGGGCGATTGAGGTCCAAACGAGGGTAATGTGGTCTTTTTATGAGGTTTAGGTGGTTGTTCACAAGAAAATTGATGGGGTTACCTTCAAAAAGTTGTATAAAAGGGGTTTCCTTACAAAAACACCTATATAAAAGGGGGTTTCTAACAATTTTGTCTTCTTTTTTTATAACCAAAATGTCCAAAGAGGGTTACAAAATTGACCATTTTGTCAATTCGGGGATTGACCATTCTTCCAATTCTATGTAGCATAAACACATCTTAATCTGGGCCTGTACAACAACACTGACCCTTTAAGCCTAAACCAGCCATCCAGCCCACATGTGAGTATTTGACCCAAATGTAAAAGTATCTTAACGAGGTGAACATATTGTAATCCATGACGCAATCGCACACCCAAGCACCGCACCGTTCCATTATTAGTGCCTCATATTTGACCTTGTGGGTTTCACACTAAGAAAAAAAATCAAACCTTAGCTATTATACATAAACACAACACATACGAGCCGTTGTGTTGTGGGTCTCTATTTTGTCCTCCCTCAAACCCGAAAAACCCTATTTTCTATCAGAAAAATATCACCGTAATCAGAGAGAAAACCAAAAAAGCAAAAGCATGCCAGGATTAACTTGTAACGCGTGCAACAAGGAATTCGAAGATGATAATGAGCAAAAGGTTCATTACAAATCTGATTGGCACCGTTACAATCTCAAGCGCAAGGTACCCCTACTCCTCTCTCTCTCCACCTATCCTTAAAAGGGTTTTATTTTACTTTTATTATGATAAAGCTGCCATCTTTTTTGTGGGTTTTCTTTGTTTTGTGTTTTTGTCACGGTAAATATACGATTTGAACAAGTTTACATTGTGGGTACTCTTTTGTTTCATGGGTTGTTGTTTTTTCTTTTGATTTTTCTGGGTTTTCGTTTGTTGATTGTTTATGTTAATAATTTACATGTAATGTGAGAAATCTGATAATATGTGATTGTATTATGGCGTCTGCATATGTAAGTTCTTTTTTTTGGTGGTTTGTGTAATGAATATTACTAGCTAAATTTTGTATTGGCCTTGCAATGTTTATTGATTATTTTTTTCCATTGAGAAGATCTATTGTTGGATGAGCTTAGGGAGGTCCATGATACCCAATTAGGATGGGAGGATAAATCCCATGTTTCTGAGACGTTTAATTCGGAACTACAGGATATTCTCACCAGAAACTGTGGTGGGTAATTTTAAGGAAGTAGAAAGTGTAAATGGTTTTTCGAAGACTTGGAGCCCACGCGATACTAATATTGACATGGGTATTGAAGATGTGCCACCGTAATGTTTCCTTGGAAAATAGGAGTCGACGGGGTGGGGGTGGTGTTGGAGCTGATTGTGGTGAGAATGGATGTTGCTTTCTCCTTCAACAATTGAGGATACTCCGGAAAGAGGTGCTATATCGTTTTCACCACATGTAGGTACTTTTTAGTCTTAGTGACATAGAGAAAAATAAGCGTGCACAGAACCTCTCTTGGACAAGCTCTTCTTGAAAATTAGTGGACTCGGCTAGCTCAGCCAGGAGCTTGGGACAGATGAGCACAATCTAGGAAGAGTTATTGGTATAGGGAAGTGGAAAAACTTAAAAAACTTATATTTTAACTATACGTGGGTAATAGTAGTTGTAGAAAAGCTTTCTAAGTGGGAAGTAACTCTAGTAGATGTCTATGGTTTCTTTTCTAGAGAACCTCCTTTCCTTGTACTCGTTTGTGGTTAATAAAATGATTTTCCTATGAAAAAGAAGGAGAAGAAGAAAGTTTACCTACCATTCGCCGGTGTGTTTGTTGGGGAAGGTTTTGGGATTAGAGTGTTGTTTATAATTTGGAGCTTGTAATGTTGCCTTGATTGGATGGATTCTGGTCTTAAGAGTTCATTGTGTACACTACTTTTTCCCACATTGCTTATAAATTTTGAGCGTGACATGCAAGTTCAACTTGAATTGTGATAACTGGGGGTGCTCACTATCTGGCTATGGGTGTGTATATGGATGTTCACCTCGGATCAAACTCCTAAGCAAACAAGTTTTGACAGGTCTTTACTGGTGCTGGAAAAGATTGTGTTTGGATGTTTTTTTTTTGTGAGTGCTCTACTGTGTTTGGACTTTGGACGATCTCGTTTGATTCCTGAGTTCTAGCTCAGCTATCTTTTCAGACCTACTGTCTTGTGTTTTTTTGGGATGGTGTGAGGGATGTGTTCAGTTGTCATGGATGTTTATTTAGTTTGAGTGTTCGGTATTAACAGATCTTTGGCTTAAATGTCACAGCTTGTTGCATGGCTCTGTTGAATTTTTTTTATAGTCAATTGACGCTGCATCATGTTTTAGTATATACTTACTCTTCACTTTATACTTCATTTGTAACTTTTTTGGTTTCCTGGCCCCCTTGACTGTTTTTTTTTCTTCTGATGAGTCTTCCTGTGCTGATGTCTTGGTTCAGATTGCTGGGGTTCCAGAGGGTAGTGTTTAACTGCTGACGAACATATGAGTGTGTATCTTGTTGGTGTTTAGAGGTCATTAGCTTTATGTTGCTTGTAATTTTATGTCTTTCCCCTACTACTATAGATTGTGCCTATGGAAAAAAATTGTGTGACCCGTTTTGTATATGAGACTGTGTATTTATAACCCCTCGTCTACACAATAATGACCCTCTTATCTAGTCTTATATATGAAACGGTTCACACAAATTGTTCTCTTTGCCTATATGATAATATTCTCAGTTAGTCAAAAGTCATTATAAGTGTGAGAATACACGTGATTGTAGAGTGCATGTTTGACTTGTATTATTGAGGTATACGTAGGGATAAGAATACATCTAATTTAACACTTAATATGTTAAAGTGTGCTGCCTCATTAAAAACATTGTCAAGACAAACTTAATGGGATAAAAATCTGAACTAAGGAAAAAAGATTACATTGCGTACAATGCTCCCCAACGTTAGCATATGTAGCAATGAATACGAGCCGTTGCATTGTGGGTCCGTGTTAAAAAATTTACACTCTATTTTTCCCCCTTCTCCGCGCGCTGTCTTTCCTTCCTCAAACCCAAAAACCCTATTTTCCATAAAAACATCATCAAAGTTTAATGTAAGAATCCACGGTGTGGGGGTGGTGTTGGAAGCTGATTGTGGTGAGAATGGACGTTTACTATCCCCTTCAACAATTGAGGCTACTCAGGAAAGTGGTGATATACTGTTTTCACCACGTGTAGGAACTTTTTAGTCTTGGTGACAGAGAAAATTAACCGTGCACAGGACTTCTTGAAGCTCTTCTTGAAAATTAGTGGACTTGGCAGGCCAGGAGCTTGGGGCAGATAGTCGAAGCCCAATCAAGGAAGAGTTATTGGTGTAGGGGAAGTGGGAAAACTTAAAGACTTATATTAACTATATGGTGGTACTAGTATTCGTAGGAAAAGATTTCAAATTGGGAAGTAACTGTGGTAGATGTCTATGGTTTCTTTTCTAGAGGACCTCTTGTCCTTGTACTAGTTTGTGCATTAATAAAATGATTTTCTTTTTAAAAAAAACAAGAAGAAAGTTGACCTACCATTCACCGGTGTGTTTGTTGGGGATGGTTTTGGGATTAGAGTGTTGTTTATAATTTGGAGCTTGTAAGGTTGCCTTGATTGGCTGGAGTCTGGTATTAGAATTCATTGTGTACTCTACTTTTTACCACTTTGCTTATAAATATTGAGCTTGACATGCAAGGGTGTCGACTTGAATTGTGATAATTGGGGTGCTCACTATCTGACTGTGGGTGTGTTCATGGATGTTTATCTTGGATCAAACTCCTAAGCAAAGAAGTTTTGGCAGGTCTTTACTGGTGCCTGGAGAAGATTGTATTTGGATGATTTTTTTTTGTTGTTGGAGTGCTCTACTGTGTTTGGACTTTGGACGATCTCGTTTGATTCCTGAGTTCTAGCTCAGCTATCTCTTCAGACCTGTCTTGTTTTTTTGGGGATGGTGTGAGGGATGTGTTCAGTTGTCATGGATGTATTTAGTTTTGAGTGTTCGATAATTCGTTGCATGGCTCTGTTGAAATATCTGTATAGTCAATTGACGCCGCATCATGTTTTAGTGTATACTTACTCTTCACTTTATCCTTCATTTGTAGCTCTTTTGGTTTCCTGGTCCCCTTGACTGGTTTTGTTTTCTGATGAGTCTTCCTGTGCTGATATCTTGGTTCAGATTGCTGGGGTTCCAGGGGTGACGGAGGCTCTTTTCATAGCCAGGCAATCTGCTCTTGCTGACGAGAAAAATAAACAGAATGAGACTCCTATGCTCTACAGTTGTGGGCTTTGTGGCAAGGGCTACAGAAGCTCAAAGGCACATGCTCAGCATCTTAAGTCAAAGAGTCATATTATGCGGGTATCCCAGGGTGAGAATCTCCAGAACGAAGAAAATGCCATCATTAGGCCTCTGACACGCCGTGTCCCAGTCAGACCTCCACCTAAAAAGTTGGTGGACTCAGAGGACAGTGAAGAAAGTGAGTGGGAGGAGGTGGACCCAGAGGATGATATGATTGATGAAGCTGCAGATTCACTTACGTCTATGAAGATGGATGAGTCTGCTGATATGGATGATGATTTTGAAGATCTGGATCCATCACAGTGCTTTATGTGCGACTTGGAGAATGAAACACTTGAAAGCTGTATGGTTCATTTGCACAAGAAGCATGGTTTCTTCGTTCCGGATATTGATTACTTGAAAGACCCAAAGGGTCTTCTAACTTATCTAGGCCTTAAGGTAATTTTATGATGTTTGAATCTGCTATTTTGTTCAAACTCTTAGTGATTTGCCATTTTGTAGTCTCCCTGACATGGGTATACTTTTTTTTCTTTTTGGGTTCACTAATTATCTTGTGTGCCAGGTCAAAAGGGATTTCTTGTGCTTGTACTGCAATGAGAGATGTCAGCCGTTTAGTAGCTTGGAGGCAGTGAGGAAGCATATGAAGGCAAAGAGTCACTGTAAAGTCCGTTATGGTGATGGAGGTGATGAAGAAGAAGTTGAATTAGAAGAATTTTATGATTACAGCAGCAGGTATTCGTCTCCTTTTTGGCCATGTTGGCCATATGTTATCATGCGGATTGTGGTCATTCCTAGGGTTGTGAGGATCTGTGTTTTGAGAAGCCAGTTTACACCTACTGGTCCACACACCACTAAGATTTTGAAGTTAAGAAAGAGGGGGGGCAAAAGGAGCCCCTCACAGGTGATTGGAGTGGGGGCTTACACCTTTGCTATTTCATATTCAAATCAAATATATGAAATCCAATCCTCAAAGGATAGGATATTGAATGAGACATGTAAACGGGAGGCTTCAGTTGAGCCTGGGACCTATGCGCGAGGTGAACCAGGGCGCAAGCCTCTGGCTTCCTCGCGCTACCCAGGCGCCTCGATTACGTGAGGCACGCCCGGGCATCTCATGTTGTGACTTTTTTTTTTCTTCTGTTGCTAACTACCTTCCCTTGTAATCCATTCCCCTAGCCCTAGCTAAATCTCAAACCCTAGCCGCCCATCCCCATCTACTGCCGTCACAATTCACGACACCTCCAGCCACTCATCGGGGGATCTTTGTGGGTTTTCTGTTAATGAGGAAGAAGAGTATTAGGTCATTTAATGTGGGTAAATGTTATTAGTCCAAGGGAGTCTGGAAAGCTATGCGTATACTTAATGTGTGTGTTTTTTCTTTTTTTTTTTTCTTTTCATGTTCCATAAGTTCTTAGGTAGTATCTAATAACTATTTTCTTGAAATAAATGTGCGTCGTTTGACTATTTGGGATATGCTATGAAATATATTTGCATTTGAAAACTTAAAATATATTCACCAAGTGTTTCTTAGTTTGTTGTGTGTAAAATATTGTTTGCATTTAATTAATTTCCAATTATGTGGAAAAAGTGCGACCCTCAACGTGCCTCTGAGGCGTGTGGAAAAAGTGTGCCTCACGTCTTTTAAAACCAGGCTTATAGTTTTCATTCTAGCTTACTAATATTAGTGTACACGAGTGTACAACCAGTGTACGCCTGCTGCTCTACTCACAACATAATTGAATATTAAAGCTGAGAAAGAAAGGTTGGGCAATGGCAAGAGGGGTAAGGTTCATCAGCTGTTATTGGAGTAGAGGCTTATGCCTTTGCTCTCTATTAATCAAATTTGTAGAATTGGGAAAGGATGTTGAGAGAGAGCGTAATTGGGGAGGCTTCAACATACACACTGTTCGCTTTAGCATACTAATAATCTAATATTAGGGGTCGTCCGGGATTGTCGCCAGTTTTGGTTACTGAAAACTTGTGCGGCTATTTTGCTTACAATTTATTTCTTTTATTGCAACCATTCCCTGCAAACCTTAAAATAAACGTTTCTAAAGTTTTGTTACAGTTTCACTGTTTCACACCCATTTCTAAGGTCCACAATCTCACAACACAACCCACCATATATGAAAGACACCATAATCGCCTACCACATCCTTCAGTAGGACCACCAGGAACCTCACTATTCATCACATCCATTACCATGACCTCCATCAACAACTCCACCATCTTTATCCAATGTCAGTCACAATCACCACACCATCGGTTAAGGTCTCCAGTGCCCCCTAGACCTGCATGTACTACTGTTAATCCCCTCCCCCCCCTCCACTTTAATCAAGTGCCTCTAATCCCCACGCAGCAATATAACAGCCTTACCATTATTCACCAAACTACAAACCAGATTAAATACCCATAAGTCCCATATCTACCCAAGCCTTCCTTTCTCACCCCTCTCTTTTAACCCAGTACTTCTGTCGTCATCTAACACCTACTAAGAGTTGAAATTGATGGCCTAGATTTTGGTTGGTGGGTACTGTGGAAGAGATGAAGATCTTAATTT
>ONZK01000534.1:12619-22762 GCA_900322385.1 Pharnaceum exiguum
TACCCCCCCCCCCCCCCCTGGTATTTAATTATATGAACAGTAAAGAGTGCATGCCGATTACATGAAGTGATTGATGAAGGCCTTGCTTGTAGGTTTCGTGGGAGATAATTGTCATTTTGCATTGTTTTGTGCAAATATTAAGTGATAATGACGTAAGATATTGTTGACAGCTACATGGACGAAGATGGTAAACAATTGGTTGCTGTTAATGATGACGGCGCCAACTCTGTTGAACTTGGAAGCGGTGGGGCTGAAATTGTCATTAGAAGCCGGACTAACAGGGGAGTCTCTACAAAGACTCTTGGATCTCGCGAGTTTCTGCGTTACTACAAGCAAAAACCACGGCCTTCGGCTGCCAATGATTTGGCTCTTTCAATTGCCCTTGCCTCAAGGTTTGGATTGACCCCTTTCTACCCCCACCCTTTACTCTCTCTTTTTACCAGGTTATGTAGCCTTGAGGCATTTTCCTTGTTTATAAACTGAAACTTGTTCGTTGTTCTTCAGCTACAAGAGCATGGGTCTGACTACTGTGCAGTCGAAGGAGCGAGCTATAAGGATGAAGGTGCTGAAACAGATTAACAGGAACTATGCTGGGATGGAGTCCATGCGCACAAAAATTGGCATGAAGAACAATGTTATCTTTAATCTCCCTAAGAATGTGCCACATTAGTATCCTGCAGTCTCTCGTGAAGATCAGACTGTTCTTGTATTGTTCTTGGTACTTGTTTTTATTATATGATTTCGGTTAAACATTTATGATATTATCGGTCGGTTAAACATGGCAGTGTAACGAAGCTAAGTGATTACCAAGGAGATTTTGTTTGTTAAGACAATGAATGATTATTTTAGGGAGCTGCTTTGTACAACATTTCTTTGGTCTTTGCCCAACACTTTTTCCTACTTTACCCTTTTTTTTTTTAAATATCACTAAAATTTGTTCCCTTTTGTATTTCTTCTAATTTCCCGACTTCCTCAGCTGCTCCTCTACCGTTTCTCCATCGATGCTCTCCCTTCCCCTCCCGTCATCTCTCCCCTTCTCCATTGTCTGTCCTCTCTCCGCCAGGGCCAATCTGTATGTAAGTTCGAAACCTTGCAAACCCATGGGGGATTTAGCAGATATGTCTTTTTATTGCTCATATGATATGTCTTTAGTTGTCAAAAGCAAGAGGAAGCCAACACACCGAATGACTTTAGATCTACGGGGTCCTTTTAACTGATAACCTCCAATTGGCAATAAACTGTCATGAGATTACTTTGGGTCTTCTTGGATCAGTTGTGACGATCTGGTGAATACACTCTATGGGTCTCTCCTTGGTCTGCCTTCTTTGCAAAGTTAGTTTCAGTATTGAACAGTTTATTCTAAATGGTACAAGTGCATGCATGTTTATAGTTCTGCGGATTTCAAAATAAAAATTCTGATAGTGTGCAAGCCCCACAAATTATACCCAACCAATATCTATAAAAATGCTTATAGTTCTAGCATGCTCAATTCTACCCACACCGCGACACGCGCGGCCGTACACCATCATTGCCGAATAACTTTGTTACATGTTGAGTCACGTTTGGTGGTTCGAGTTATGCTCTGGTCTTGTCTTTATCTCGGAAATTCCAAACCTTTTAGTTGTAAACTTGTAACCCCTTACGAATTGGTCATCCACTATAATAACATTAATTTATTGAGTGTTAAATCAATTAAACATTGAAACATCTCTAAACGAACAACAGTAAGTTTAATTTGGAAGGGAGTGTAGTTTTTAATAAAATTCCAACTTTAAAAATAAAAAAAATAAATAAAGATCACCAAATTGGTGAGCCGGATTATTAGTTTCTCACATTGAGCGAAGATGAGCCTAATTAATGTTTTTTGTAAGCATTACAACATATTTCATTAGTCATACAATATCTTTATTATTATAAATCCACCAGAATTTCATGAGGCCTTCTTTTAGAATTAATTCCTGAGACGGCCCATTTACTTAATTTAATTAAATTAAAAGAAGGGGATGCATCATGCATATATTATTTTCTACTGACTTAGCTTCGTCGGCAGCGCAGTCAAGCCAAACCTAGCTTTCTATCTTAACCTCCGCCGTTTGTTTGAATAGGTATAGTAAATAATACCGAGTAAATATTTTACTTTCTACCTTCCCTGATGATCCATCAATTGACTTGTCTAAAAACTAGTTACTGACATGATATTATTAAATTTGTTTGCTTTAATTTGTCGAGGGTGCTTGCTTTCAGAATGAACTGTTTTCGGAACTTATTGGATTGTGATCCTGATTAAAAGAATTATCGAATTGCAAAGGAGATAAGAGCGGTGAGGAATCATCATCATTATCATCCCTAATTATTATAATTCTCCCTTCACTTCGATCCGTCTTTGTCTCTTTACCTTTCCTTTCCTTATTTTTTTCTGTTTTATTTTTATAAATATTGATTAGTATTTTGTCCTTATTTTTTATACAGGGAAAGCAGCCACTGGGCTCTTGTTAGTTGGTTTCTCTCTATGCCATAATACCAATTGTTCTACCCTACAACCGGGAGTATGAAACTACATACTCCCCTTAAAAAAAAAACAAATTAAACAAAAAAATCAAGCATTAATTTTTTTTTAAAAAAGAAAAACCTTCCTCTCTTCTCCTTCCCACGTATCTCACGTCTTCCCTCCATCAATTCCACTCTCTCTCCTGACAATTTCCTCACAAATCAAACCTCCATTCCACTCTCTCTCCTCACTCAATTCTCTTACTTATCAAAAAACCCCACCTTCACCATTTCTTTCTCATTGTTTCACTATCTCTCTCCAAAATAAACCCCCATTTCACTTTTTCTCCTTAAACTAAACTTCTCAATCATATTCTCTCTCCTCACATAAAAAAGCAAATCGTTGTCACAAAAATAAAGGGGTCACGAAATAACTTGGGTCACAAATTGGTATCCGGGGGTCACAAATTGGTCTCCAGGGGTAATAAATTGGTCTCTAGAGGTCACAAATCAAAGTTTAGGGGGTCACAAAATACGCTCACAGGGTCACAAATTATGGGGTAGTTGAATACGACCGTATGCCGATGATGTTCAAGGGTGGTGGTGATGGGCCGGCGGTGATAAGCGATAGGGAAGGTGGTTGTTGAGGATGGAGAGAGAATGAAGTGGATTGGTGAAGAGAGAGAGAGTAGATCTCACTTTTTGTTCTCATTTTCTATTTAAATGGGTTTTCCATTTATTTATTTTTTTAGTGTGGGGAGTGGTTGCGGTGCTTGATGGCGGCAGGGTGAAGTAGTCGACGGAAAAAATGGTGGTGTTTGGTGGAGGTGGTTATGGGTGAGTGGGAGGTGAAGGGAGTTATTGGTATGGGGAGAAAAGGGGATAATGGTTTTTTTTTTTGTAAAGGGAGTATATTGCTCCCTAATCATAAGAGTATGGTAGAATTTGTTCATAACACCAAACTGGGGTCCAAAGTATTCAATATGTCAAATAGGGTACCAGTACTTTTGAACGTTGTACCAAAATGGGACCCCCAGGCAGTTGTCTGGCACAGAAACTGTCCAAGTTAGGGTCGTTTGAGTAATTTTGCACGCATGATTCGTCTGCATCATTGAGCTGAAGATAAATTCCGAGAGAGAGACAAAGATAGAAAAGAGTGAAAGAGAGATAATGTTTTTAAGTGAGATTAGATTTTATTAGAATAAGTGTATATTTTATGGAGGAAAATATGTTTTCCCTTTTGTTTCCTTATTTTAGAGGGGTATGTAATAATGCGGTCAAATCTTACATGCAAAATTACTCAAATGACCTTAACTTGGTCAGTTTATGTGACGGAAAACTACTTGGGGTTCCATTTTGGTACAACGTTCAAAACTACAGGTACCCTATTTGACATATTGAATACTTTGGACCCCAATTTAGTATTATGGTATAGGTCATGTACCTAAAATGGTAAATTTCCACTTTCTAATGATTTTGTTCTTTTCAACTTAATTGTTTTAATATTCAATTACATTTTAAAACTTTTATAACATTTGGCTTTAATTTTTTTCATCAAAAAAAAAAAAACATTTGGCTTTAAATTTACTCTGTGAAAAGTTGCCCATTTCAGAAACAGAAAAACAAAATGAAGAAACTTCCCTAAAAGAAAAATAGTAAAGATTATTTTTGTAATTGGATCTTTTTGTTATCCTAGGAAAGTAGATTGATCTCCTTTGGCTAATGGTAAGTTTGGAATAAAGACTAAGTTCTCTTTCTTTATTCTCAGTCTCAGTTAGCTGATCATTTCCCCCCTCCCCCCCCCAAAAAAAATGAAACGGAGTGTAGTTTTTAATAATAAAAATTCCAACATGAAAAATAGAAAATAAAGAACCACGAATGCAAATTGGTGAGCCGGATAATCAGTTTTCCACAGATAGTGGGACGACATGAGCGTAATTAATTCCTAAGACGGCCCGATCTAACTACCATCTGGCCAACTCAACTTATGGGCCCAAAAGAAAAACAAAAGGGATTGGATTGGGTTTTCACTTTTCAGCTAGTGTGGGCAAAAAGGATGGATTATTAACGGCAGAGATGCATGCAGCCTCTGAAGATCCAGCAGACAGCGTAAGGCGTGTTAGCGTTTCTAGGGTATTAGTATATGTATACAAATCAAAAGAAGGGGACGCATATATCAATTGGTCTTGTCTAAAAACTGGTTACTTATATTGTTAAATTTGTTTGCTTTAATTTGTCGAAGGTAGGTGCTTGCTATCAGAATGAACTGTTTTCGGACCTTATTGGGTCGTGATTTTGATTCAGAGAATTATCAAATTGCAGAGGATATAAGAGCGGTGAGGAATCATCATCATTATCATCCCTAATTATTATTATTATTATAATTCTCCCTTCAATTCACTTGGATCCGTCTTTGTCTCTTTCCCTTTCCTTTCCTTTCCTTTCCCTTTTTTTTTTTATTAAATATTGATTTGTAATTTGTCTTTATATTTATTATTACAGGGAAAAGAAGTCACTGGGCTCTTGTAAGTTGATTTTTCTATCCCCTTCAAAAAAAAAAAAAATTTTGATTTTTCTATCGATATATCAAAATTATATTCGCTACGTACTGCATTATTATCCAATTTGATCAAAGAAGTGATTTTTCTTATGATTTGTTTTTTTCTAGCGGTCCATATTGTGTTCATGGTGTACATACCCGTTTCGCGTTTCGTCCGGAACTCACTGGTAGACATTCTTTTTCTCAAGTCAAGACGGCCTTATGGGAACAAGGCCGAGATGAAGATGATCCTCCTCAGTAAGTGATCCTTTTTTTTCTTTTACTATGATGAATATAATCTGGGAACATAAAAATATTCATGTATGTATATGATGAGCTTTCTTCACCTGTCTTTGGCATGAATTTGATCTAAATAAATATAAATAATGAAAAGAGAAACAGTAGCTGATTAGCTCCAATCCTATCCAAGATTTGCATATATGTTTTGTAATCATCATCCATATGTTTTTCGAATTTGTGGAAACATGTTCATTTGACCTTGCCATGCTAATTTTTCTATGTCTTGACGATGTGCAAGAGATAATCAAAGAAACTAATAATTGGCACAGCAGAGACCAACTGCGTGTTAAGTTGGCCCGTCAGTTAGTTAGTGCTAATTTCAGTAATCAGCAAACTTTTATGCTTTTAGCGTCCTAAAAGCATAATTCATCATGCGAATGTATTGTGTGCTTGGTGATATGCTTGATGCTACCCGATTAATTCATCATGTGCATTTACGTGCAAGTAATTTATTGCTGCCATGCATGCACGTATGTACATTGATGCAATATTTCGTATGTGTGGTGATCATTCCTCCCATCTATGTGAGTGTAGGGAAGCTAAAAAGGCGAATAAGGACGAAGATGGGGCTTCTGTCTCTGCCGAGGGTGTCAATGATGGGGAGAAACCTACGAAGACAAAGAGAAGTCGGTCTGTTGAAAAGATGAAGAAACACAAATTTGAGAGAGTCAAGAATGACGGGGAGAATCCTAGGAAGAAAAAGAAGACGAAGAAAAGTCGATCTATCAAATATTCGGAGAAGCAGAGAGATGTGGTTGCTGTTTTTACTGAGGGTGTGAAAGATGACGGGAAGATTCCTATCAGTGATGTGGTGCTTGGTGGGAAGTTGCTTTCAGATTATCCTGTCACTCCAGTTACTCACGAATGTGAGATTGAGAATCGAAGATGAAGGCGCTGAACGAGTCCATACATGATATTGGAGATACTTCATTCCGGGACATGTAACTTGAAAAAGATGTAGGCGATGGCAGCAGAGTTGCGGAGCATGATGGAGAGGGAGTTGGAATTGGCCGTCCTCAAGTTGAAGAATACATCTGGAAGGTCTTCTCAAGGGACAGTAAACCAATTTGTTTCTCGTCTCACAATGTGTGAATGTTTTCTACGATTAAACTTTTCTATAAGCATCTGAGATTAGTAGCACTTATCCCTCAAAAAAAAAAGTGTATTTTATTGCCTTCTTTTTTTTTTTTTTTTTTTGGTATAAAGGGGGCATTGAGGCCGGTAAGAATCGAGCCCCCAACCTTAAGGGTTGAAGGTGTGCTCTCTACCACTTGAGCAACTCTCTCTTCTTATTTTATTGCCTTCTTTAGAATCGTTTCAGCTTCGGAATGTTAATGTTAATAATCCCCTAGCTCCCATCCCGTACGTGCTTAATTATGACTAGTTGATACCAGGGACGGACAACTGAAATGAATCCACATCATATTACAAGTGCCCTACCGCTGAGATCATACTTATATCTGAGAATGTGTTGGTGTAGGCGCCCTGTCATATTTGGTTCATACGCATGAATACTGGGCGCGCTGCATCGTCATTGATATTGGTCCCTAGCTGCTTACTAACCATATTTTCTTATTACCCCCCGGCCTTGAGGTATACTTCAGCTACAAGAGCATGGGCCTGGCAACTGTTCAATTGAAGGAGCGAACTATAAGGATGAAGGTGCTGAAACAGATCGATTAGCAGGAACAATGCCGAGATGGAGTCAGCTATCAAAAAAATAAAATAAAATGCCGGGATGGATCCATATGCACAAAAATTGGCATGATATCTTTAATCTCCCTAAGAATGTGACACATTAGTCCCCTCCCAATCTCTCGTGAAATCGTGAAGAACAGACTGTACTTGTATTGTCCTTGGTACTTCTTTTCATCATATGGTTTCGGTTAAACATCCATGACATTATCGGTTGCTTTGCCTAATATACCAGTTTGAGCATGGCAGTGTAACGAAGCTTGTTTGTTAAGACTGAATGATTATTTTAGCAAGAGAAGTGTCGCAAATTTGCATGTTCTATTAAGACATACGCAGAATATAAAACAAGCACTTACTAAAAATGTACATATACAAATAATAGCGCGCGAACGAATATCTGTTATAAATTTTTACAATCAAAAGAAACAAGTTAGATTGTTGACTGAAAAATTTACAAAGTTGAATTAAACTTAAGTTAATTGAAAATAAGTTTTTATAAATTGAAAAGAACATGTTTAATATTAATTGATTTGATCATTGCACAATCTTAAACATACCCAATATTAAATTTGATAACTGCACAATCTTAGACATGCCCAATATTCAATTTGATCGTTGCACAAGCTTCAACAATAAACACTAGTTCAATATGACTAGTAAACATAAAAAAGGGTCCTAAGCAAAGACAGAAACCCACACTGCGACGCTCGCGGCCGTACACCAACATTGCCGAGCAACATTGCCGAGCAACATTGTTACATGTCGAGTCACTTTTGGTGGTTTGATTTATGCTCTCTTCCCTTCTTGGTGGTCTTTTCTTGATCTCGGAAGTTCCAAACCTTTTAGTTGTAATCTCCTTACGAAATTGGTCATCTACCATAGTAACATATTAATTTATCTATTTTAAGGACCTAAAACAACTCTAGTTAAGTTAAGTTCTGCGTACTTTTTCTCTGCTAAGCTTGTAACGTAAAAAAATTTAATCGAGATATTTATTCATAGTTATTAATATATTATTAGAAAGATCTCCCTTTAAGTTTCGTAAATATCCATTCATAGTTATTACTTATTAATGTATATTAGAAATGATTCTCATGGCACATGTACCTACAACACTTGAAGTCATCCAAGTTGTTCAGTAGTACTATGTTACAAATAACCACATGGGATAAAATCTAGGTTGAAAGAATAAGAGTACGCCTAATTTAAAACTTAATATGTTAAATTGTCCTATCTCATTAAAAACCTTATCAAGTAAGATCTAATGAGATAAGAGTCTAACGCTAATTTTAAGTAATTTTTAGTGATTACTTTTGTATATTACCATAGTTTTGAAATTGAATAGCGTTTTATATAATCACAATCTAATTATTAGTTTGCTCTTTTACTACTTAAAGTACTCTTTTTTTTCAAAAATACAATATAATACTTTAAATTGTTAGTAGATATATTCTATGGACATTGGTTTGATGGAAATTCCATCAAGTTGTGTGTATTTCCATTGTAACATCCCATGAATTTACAAATAAAAAAAACTAGCTTGAGTGGAGGGTATGCTCAATTTATTTTATTTAGTTTCAGTGGGCATGTTGAATACAAGTTTGAAGAAGCATCGCATGCAATGGCGGAAACACTATTACCCAAGAGTATACACATGGTCACACTTGAAAAACTTAGTTATATAGATCATTAATCATTTTGAAAAGTAAATATTATATAACATATTGTAATATATAATGTATTATGAATTTGTCTTAATGAATGTGACACCGGTCATGTTTTTGGCAACGAATATATAACACCTGAATTGCAGGCATAGATTCACACTACTACTAGACGCTTCAAACTTTATCAAATGTGGATGAACAAGCTAAAGAAACGGGAAACAGAAATATCAGTATTTAATTTCATTAAAGAGAATTCATATCCAATTGAAGTAAATTCCGAAGCCTAAAATGAAAACCAAAAGTAACTAGTATTTGCTTTTTTAAAAGCACCTGTAAATCATAGTTCCAAGAGACGACGATGCATATATTTTTTGAAGTGTACCGCTTCTTGTAAAATGCTACCAATTGCTCCATTGTTAAACCATGCAACAGATCTTTTGAACGACAAAGGGTAGAGGCTGTCTGCTAAAATGTTAATCTTCAAGTTAATGCCCAAAACAACAACATAATATATTCTTCAAAAATTGATTGAGACTGTGGTCTAGTAACATGGATTAGAAACTTATATCATGACAAGAAAAAAGTAATTCCAAACAAACTGACTTGACTCTCATGAAACAAGGAGGTTTGCATTTTTGACGCATGTCGTGCCGCTTCCCCTTGAATTGAAAGTTCAAGGTCCACAATGTCCTTTTCTTTTGAGAGAAGGGTCGGGTTGAGGCACCCCTCAAGCTATTTAGGGAACAAAACAAAATCAATAAACAAATAAACAACTTATAATGTCCCATATGAATTAAATAAAACAAAAAATGAATGTGTTGATACCTCTGTAAATTGTCAAAAATAGATTGATCGCATAGTTTTTCGTTTAGAGCAACAATAGAGAATTGAGTACATAATGCATCGTTTTAGACTCATGTGAGTCAGTGTCATAAATCAACTCATTGCAGTCATCCCAATAGCCGCGTCTCCCGCTGATAGGGCAACGTGCTCCAGAAGGTGGGCTAACCTGAACACTTCTGGGCCTTCATGTCCCATACTATAAAAAAGAAGACAATCATAACGTACATACAGCTATACAAAAACCAAATAGAGAACACAAAGACAGTAATTACTGAAGAGGACATACCCCGCTTTCACAAGGAAAGTAACGGTGGCTGAGTCTCTAGGAAGATCCGTGTACTTGGTGTTGTCTAGATAGTAAAGGAAGCCATTGGATAAGCTTCCCATTCCACCGACAACAACATCGTCTTCTCTCTTACGCTTTCTGCTACCGCTATCATCATTGTCTTTACTCATCGTCGTCGTGTTTAGGATTTTATTTCTTTTTCTTTTGACTTGAAGAGAGGAGCGTGGAAATAGAGTGGTGTGAGTGAATGACTTGAGAGTATATATTGTGACGAAATGACGACCGTCCGTGATTTTATATTTTAGGGAATTTAATTATGCTGAAAT
>ONZK01000534.1:23265-45868 GCA_900322385.1 Pharnaceum exiguum
GGGGGGGGGGGGGAATTTACTTTTTGGGTACCCGACTTATAACATATTCCCAAATTGGGCACTCCCAAAGACAAGCAATTATTACTTTTTGGGTACCCGTACTACTGAACATGTAGCATAATGGGTACCACATGGGATTTCTGTAACAGAAATCGTTTAAATGAGACTTATATTAGTAATTTTACCTCATGTTCTTGTCAACGTTGTTTTCACCCTTCAAGAAGTGATTATAATAAAAAAGGAAATAAATTTTTTTCCCCTGAAACCACCCTTATTACTAACAAAATTAATCCTATGTCATTCTTTTTGCCCCGAAAACTAAGGAAACTAAAGTACAAGTACCCAAAAAGTAAAGTCCCAAACTGCGGGTGCCCAAACATTAGTTACATTTACTAATATAGATCTCATTTAAACGATTTTTGTTTCAAAAATCTCATGTGATACCTATTATGGTATAGGTCATAAAGTACAGGTACCCAAAAAGTATAGTCCCAAACTGCGGGTGCCCGATTTGGGAATTTTCCATAGGCCGGGTACACAAAAAGTAATTTTTCCAGAAAATAAAAGAACAAAAGTCGAGCCAAAACAATTCGCCTTGAAGATCCAGGTTCGAATCACCTGTATGCCAATTATATTTATTTCTACCATTCTACTCAACTACTGTTCAATTCATTCATAACCTGGGTTTTTTTGGTCACAACTCACAACTTCTCATTCTTTTATGATTTTTTTTTAGAACCAAATTTAATTTATATTTATTTTCCTTCCCCTCCCAAGAATAACACTAAAAATTGTGTGATCGTTTCATATCGTTTCATATATGAGACTGATTATTAATGACCCCTTGAGTGGTCATTAATGACCCATCTCACTAGTCTCATATATAAAATAGGTTCATACAAATTTTTCTCCAAGAATAAACAATATGATAAAACCTTCAAAAAAAGATTCAAAGAAAAAACCTACAAAATTTAAACTTGATAAAACAATTGTATGTACTAAATTTTTGTAATCTCTAATTAGATAATTTACTAAATTAATATAATTCTAAAATAATAAAGTTTAATAAACTCTATAAATTTCCCTTTATAATAATAAAAAAAAATCAAAAGTTATAATTTACAAACATAGCCTAGAGAAATTTATGTTATATTCTACGACGAGATTATAAAACAAAACCCAATCTACATTAGCAATTAATAGGACGCGTCGTTTTGTAAGTAATAATCTACATTAGCAATTGATATCTGGCATAGTGTCATTGGAAAGCGTAATAAACTCGGTTTTAATCCATCACTTCTATGTTATATTCTACGACGAGTATACAAATTAAAACAAACCCCGATCTACATCAGCTTGCATTACAATTGTAACACTAGCTTATTGACATCTTATTAAATAATCTTAAGTTTAGCTTATCTTTTACAAATAAGCTATGTTCATTTTATCAGCTCATAGAGACAGATTATCAAATAAACTAACTTATTTGGTAAGTTGTATGAGTTAGCTTATCAAATAATCACTTATCAGTAAGCTTTGTATATTTCAATAATACCCCTACTAAAAATATTGTCCCTTTTATAATTTGACAGCTACAATTGTCCTTTTATGTTGCTCTAAAAAAAAATTGTCATGTCATTTTAAATTCATCAGTTTCAACTTTCATCTATTTCATTCGAACACTTTAATTAAATTATCTATTAAGTTTCAACTAACAAATCAGATACAACTCCATTCCACATGAAGCTGTAAGCTCCACATTCAGCTACAGTTTCATCTTCAGGTAGGTTTAGCGAACATACTCTATGTTGCAGTTGGTTTTTCCTTTTGAATCTGGACAACCGAATAACACATGGAGTACTTCAACAAAATTGAAGTGCAGCTGAATATTTTGGAGCCTGTTTACCAAGGGTAATTATTTTCCAAAACCGAGGTATATATGTACACCTGGAACTATACTTTCTAATGAGCTTTTTCTTTATCTTCAACTTCTAAAAAACGAAACTAAAAATAATTGAGTAGAATTTTCTGAAATTAAACTTTTGTTTAATTATTTTAACATTCAATTATTAATACTTGATATTGAGCTTTTACAAGATGTGAGACCTTCTCAACAATGATATACAATTATGTCGCTATTACAACTCCAAATCTATACACGCATGGTGCTAGCTAGCTAGATACATTCTATATGCTGGATATTGCATATAATTTGCCTACAACTTCTTACAATCAAAAGAACAAGTTAGATTAAACTTATTTGAATTAAAATTAATTTTTTATAATTGAAAAGAATTGCTTAATATCTGATTTGATAGTTGCACAAGTTAAACATGCTCAATATTTCATTTTATAGTTGCACACTTGCACATGCACAAGTGCACAACCTTAAACAGTAAACAAAAGTTTAATAAATATGACTAGGAAACATAAAAAAAGAGAGTCCTAAGCAAAAACTGGAAAACTTCCTTGAAATTTGAGAACAACACATATTCTACCTACACCGTGATGCGCGCGGACGTACACCACCACTGCCTAGTAACGTTGTCACCTCTCTCGTCACTTTTGGTGTTTCGTCTTTTGCTCTTCTCCTTCTTGGTGGTCTTTTCTTGATCTCTGAGATTCCAAACCTTTTAGTTGTAATCTCCTTAAGTATTGGTCCTCCACTATAATAACATATCAACTGATCATGTATCTTATTATATGTGATAAACTTTGCTAACGCTAACAATATTACCATAAGTATCACAACTATCGCCATTTCAGATTTCTCACTCAGGCTGAAATATTCAACATCTGAAGTATCATACAGGACGCAAGGACACAAATTCGGGTTCTTGCATACGACCTCCGTACTTATTATTTATAAATATCCTTATGATTCCCTCGTAACGCCTATAAAAATTAGGCCCTTCCTTAACTGAGATTACCAGGCGATAAATTATACTAGGATCATCTTTCCACATGGCGGCCCACTCACCTTTGACGATCATGATAAACTTCATATCGGTCCTATATTCAGCGTTATAGTTTGCCAATGCTTCCATGGCTAGGCGCTCCACGTCGTTTAGGTTCACCAATGGCTTAAACTCCAAAATCTTAAGATCTTCTCTATCCATCATCGAAATAAAATCCTCCCAATAAATTCGTGGTGGACGAATATGCATCCCAGGAAAATTTTTACTTTTATACTCCATAAACGGAATCACAGTCATATTTTCAATTTCATACTCCGTCAACGGAATCGTAATTTCTATATTCTTCGCTGCTACTGCATGAACAGAGGCAAGTAGCACGAGAATCCATATCACTGGTCGTGGCCGATGATCATTCATCCTGAGTTTGATGAAGAGAACTTATAGCCCCTACTTACGTAGTTCACGTACACGGATTTAAGCTGATTTGAACTTTGATAGTTGATAGAAATTATATACGGAAAATTATATTAGACAGTGGCATATATAGTTTCGTCACAAGCCCTTTTTACAATGTCTCTTATCAAAAGAGATTAATGAACCACACCAAAAACAAAAAAGTGATTAATGATTGATCCGAGTTGCTCACTATGACTATCGTTACCCAATCGGCCAATTGTATGATGTTAAGGTAGAATCCTGGTTTGAAGAGAACTCTTACTCTTACTTAGCTTCTTCTTCTTTTTTTATGAAATTTATTTATATTTATTTTCCTTCCTTCGCCAAGAATAACACTATGGAGTCAGATTATCAAATAAACTACCTTATTTGGTAAGCTATATGAGCCAGTTTATCAAATAATCTCATCAATAAGCTTTGTATATTTCAATAATGCCCCTACTATGAATATTGTCCCTTTTATAATTTGACAATTACAATTGTCTTTTTATATCATTTTAAATTTATCAGCTTCAACTTCATCTATTTGATCTGTACACCGTACCCTAATTAGATTATCTATTAAGATTCAACTAACAAATCAGCTACATCTTCACGTTCAGCTACAGTTTCATCTTCAGGTAGGTTTACCGAACATACTCTATGTTGTAGTGGTTTTTTCTTTTAAATCTGGACAACCGAATAACACATGGAGTACTTCAACAAAATTGAAGCGCAGCTGAATATTTTGGAGCCTGTTTACCAAGGGTAATTATTTTCCAAAACCGAAGTATATGTACACCTCGAACATATGAAAAAAAAAAGGAGATGATTTTCGTAAGCTCAACACATCCAGAACTTTACTTTCTGATGAGCTTTTTCTTTATCTCAACTTCTAAAAAAGAAACTAAAAATTATCTACAATTCTTAGGTACACCGGGTGTACGGGTACACCTTATGAATTTATAACTAATATTACAACAAATATCATTAGTCACATTTTTAATACCACTAGTCAGTCCGTTTGTAATTAGTCATAAATCCACAAGTGTACCGGTACATCCGATGTACCAAAGACTTGTTGATTTATATTGAGCTTTTACAAGATGTGAGACCTTCTCAATGATGATATACAATTATGTCGCTATTATAACTCCAAATCTATACACGCACGGTGCTGGGTTATTGCATATAATTTGCCTACAACTTCTTACAATAAAAAGAACAACTTAGATTAAACTTATTTGAATTAAAAATAAAATTTTATAATCTGAAGAGAATTGCTTAATATCTGATTTGATAGTTGCACAAGCTTAAACATGCTCATATTTCATTTTATAGTTGCACACTTGCACAAGTGCACAACCTTAAACAGTAAATCAAAAGTTTAATAAATATGACTAGGAAACATAAAAAAAAGAGTCCTAAGCAAAAACTGCAAACATCCTAGAGATTTGAGAACAACACAAATTCTACCTACACGGTGATGCGCGCGGACGTACACCATCACTGGCTCACTGCCTAGCAACGGTGTCACCTCTCGAGTCTCGAGTCACTTTTGGTGGTTCGCCTTTTGCTCTTCTCCTTCTTAGTGGTCTTGTCTTGATCAACCTTTTAGTTGTAATCTCCTTAAGTATTGGTCTTCCACTATAATAATATCTCAACTCATGTGTCTTATAATGTCTGATAAACATTGCTAACGCTAACAATATTGCCGTAAGTATCCCAACCATCGCCATTTCAGATTCGTGACTAAGGGTGGAATATTCAGAAGTAAAATTATCCTCCCAATTCATTATTCGTGGTGGACGAATATGCTCCAAATTTATTAGTCGTTGTCCTCGTGGACGAGTATGCGGCATCACAGTCATATTTTTCATGTCATCCCCCGTCCACGGAATCATACCAACATAATTCTTCGCTGCTACTACATGGGCAGAGGCAAGGAGCACGAGAATCCACCATATCACTGGCCGTGGCTGCCGATGATCATTCATCCTGAGTTACGTTTGATCAAGAGAACTTATAGCCCCTAAGTACGTAGTTCACGTATGTACAAGGATTTAAACCGATTTGAACTTTGATAGTTGATTTATAATTTATATATACGGAAAATTATATTAGACATGGCGTATATAGTTTCGTTACAAGCCCTTTTTATAATGGCTCTTATATCAAAAGAGATTAATGATTGATCCGAGTTGCTCATTATGACTATCGTTACCCAATTGTATGATACTAAACGGTGGAATCCTGGTTTGAAGAGAACTCTTACTCTTACTTCTTTTTTTTATGAAATTTATTTATATTTATTTTCCTTCCCCTTCCAAGAATAAAGAATATAATATGGTAAAACCTCCCAAAAAAATTGAGAGAAAAAACTTCCAAAATTTAAATAGAAAAATTTATGTGAACCCATATCATACATGACACTGGATAATAGAGGTTATTATTGTGTAGACGAGGGGTCATTATTGTGTAGCCAATGGGTTATTAATACCCAGTCCCATATATGAAACGGGTTCACACAATTTTGAGTGAAATTTAAAATTTGATTAAACAGTTATATCTATTAAATAAATTCTTTAATCTCGAACTAGATGGTTTACTAAAATAATAAATTTTCTAAAATAACAAAGTTTAATAAGCCCTTGCATAGATTTCCCTTTACAACAAAAATTCAAAAGTTACAAACATAGCCTAGAGATATTTATGTTATATTCGGGTACTCGTATTGTATTATCTTGTCGATAACAATGTGGGAATGTCATTGTCAAATTCTTGTATGACTCGACACTCAACAACACTTACCGAGTTTCCCTTGCTCAATTATCTCCAAGATAGCCAATTTGACAAGTTGTCAAGTTGACTTCAGTTATGTGAATGATTCTTGTGTTCACCTTCTTTAATTTTCTATAGTCAAACTTTCCTATTAGCACCTGAAATTAGTACTCCCCCCTTCCTATTCGACAAAAAAAATAATTAAAAAAGCTTTAGTTTTCATTTCTTTATATTGTTTTCTTATATATGCTGGAACGGTCTTGTGCCGATGAATGTTATCAGCTTCGTTTTGTTTTTTTTGGTTTGGTTCATCCGCATGAATGTTCGGACGTCCACCGGTACGGGGCTGTATCAACATTGATATTGTGATATTGTCCCTGCTTACTAACCATAATAATTCCATATATTAGGACTAAATCTATGCTTCTGAAAACACCCTCTCTACTTCAGTGACAATGACAAGGAAATAACATTTCAACTTTCAAAGTACAAGAAAGGTGAGAGGCTTTCAAAATCATGCACCAGAATCTGCTTTGGTAGGCACAGATATCTGATCCCTGTTACATCAGACGCCCCTCTGGAACGCATTCAAGTACGCAATGACTTCCCTGGTAGGAATCCAGAGATGCTTCCAACAATCCTAACTCAACCCGCAACCGTTAAATCAAGGTTTGGATTTGATTCCTACTGATTTCCATACACTTTGTAAGGTGGAAACAAAAAAGGAAGAAAACAAAAACATACAACTCAGCAAAGTAAATTCAACGTGACCTTTTAGCAAGAAATATATACAGGCAGACCATTACATTAGAGTTCCTCACACAACGAAACTTTGTGAGAGGAACTCAGGGTAACAAAAACCTTGTGTCCTATTTCTGAATCATCCACGGAGTACATGGATTAGCAAGCTTAAAATGAAATAAATCTGTAATGCTAAGATCAAATAGCATCTAAGACTTCAGGGCTAATCACTACTGCTGATTATATATATCCACAAAATGCTGCAAACGCAACACAAGCAGCTGCAGCAATCTCCCAGCTCTTTGGCATCCGATCATCATATTTCCTTTCGGCTGCTTTCCTAATCTCTACATAAGCAGAAATGTGAGCAACGGACGCTTGGAGGATAAGATCATACGTTTTACAATTCTAATTTGAAAGGTTGAGTATCACAAGTACCTAATGGATATAGTAGGGTGGAAGTGCCTTCTCCGAGAACTGAAAACAGTGATACAAAACATTTCAGCGGGAATGCTAAGACATAAACACACAATCTCGATTACAGAATGATTGTGCACAACCCTAAAACTAACGCATCCTGATTGTAGACAGCATAAAATCGTCCATGAAAACAGTGAAGTGTTTTAACATGGAGAGCTAGGAAATGTGAGAGGTATACACCAACGTATTCGAAGCATAACATGGCAGACCTCAAATTAGAGAGTTGAGTTTCTAGACTTGCTGTTTGATATTGATTTGAAAAAATACATTAAAAAAATCACTGAGCCAAACAACACCAAAGCAATTCCCCGGTTTGAAGACTATCTAAAGTTCATATTTCATAATAATTTGACATTAGTCTACTAGCCATTTAGCCAATCTCTAGCATCCTTAGCTGCTTGACCAACATTAGCAGAACTGGAAAGGAATTAGGCAAATTAACAACTCCATTCATCTGGAATCTGGATATATTTCCAGAAGAAACAAAAAACATGAACATAACTTCTCCTTTTTCCTCTTTTCCTTCTTACCTTCTAAATTTCAATTTGTTAAAAAAAATTCACAACCAATGCAGAGAAAAAAAAAGTTACTCGCTTACAATCATAATTTTACGCTAAGAACAACTTCGTTATCAGAAATTCCAAATCAAGAGGCAAAGATGGGAAGCATTCTAAAGAAGAACATAAACTAACCTCCGATGTCTTGAGTTACTTCTTGCGGAGCCTCCGGTATAAACAAATTCATATTCCGGAGCATCACCTCTATAGTCTGGAAATTCGACAGATGCCACAGAACCATCATCTGAATTTGATGTATCATAGCTGGAGCGATTGCTTCCTCTTCTCATACTACTAGTTCTTGATCTTCTCCTATTTCTAGAGCTACGAATATTATCAAACACCTGATACAATATACATGATGTCCACCAATTCCCTTCATCACTGGTTAAGTCCTCGAATTCATCTGCAGTATCATCATCACCATACTCAATAACGTAGTCTCCCAGTACCACACCACGTGGGACTTCTGAATGAATAGTACTAAGAACATCTACTATTTCTGATGACTGCTGGAAGTTTTCCCAGTCAAGCTGCCTAGCAGGATCTATTTTTGATGGACGAGAATTAGGGTGTTCTTGTTGAGCATGCTTCTGAAGCTCTACATATGTGCCAACAAATGTACATCGTTCCTCTTCACAGTAACGTTTTTTCTGATTCAGATATTGTCGGGGCTTCTCAACTACAACCCAACCATTCACCTCTCCCCTGCACAATGGACAAGTTGGTTTGCAGTTGCTCTCAGAAACAACAGAGTCTGGACTCTCACCTTCCGGAGCATCTGAAACTGAGGGTACTTTTGAGTCTGATGGAACACCATATGCAGTCTGAAAACGTTCTAAACAATTTGAATGCAAGTGGTTTGTGTCACAGACAAAGGGACGACATCCTTTCGCATAGGATGAGCACTGAAGCAGCACACCATTATGAGGATAATCCAAGCATATTGGACAGGTTATATCATCCCAACTGGTATACGGCTGAACATCCACAACTTTGGAAGACTTCAACTGAGGCTGAGTCTCTTCTCCTCCTCCACTGTCTTTCTGAGTAGCTCTTTTGTAAAAACACTGAAAGGCCATGAACATGATACACTCTAAATGTTGAACCCTAAATGCTTTTCATACCACCAACTAGTACCAAACAATTCCTACAATAACAAAGGCAGAGAAAAACAATTAGAAATATAAAATATGATCACAACACAAGCAAAGATGCTGTCCAAAACAACCACCACACAAAGAAACAGTCAAATTAGAAAAATCATCATCAATATTACAAAATACACAAAGTAGGAGGTAGCTAGAATGCTAGATTTGAAACAATCAAAATCCATCCATAATAGATGATGCTAAATTCTCCAACTAAAGATCAGAACATACTACCATAGAGAGTATAAGCAAGGCTCAATGACAGAAATGCAAAACAATGCATCCCTGAATTCTAAAATTGACACCATTGAAACCTCACAATCTACAGAGAATCTGACAACGTAAATGCAGATAACCGACATGGACACCAAATGAAAAACTATTATGATTATCTTGACAGAAAGAGCCTGTTTATCAATCCAATATGAAGTATGCCCACAAAATATGCTACATATCGAAACACAGTTACAACAAGCTACTTCATCGAAAGCTCATCGACACTAGACAGGGCGAAAACTATTTGATCATCAATTCACAAGGAAAAACCGAAAAACTATACATCTTCGATCACTCAGCAAAATAATCACACAAGAATCCATAAGCCACGACTGACCTTGCAACGCACACGACTTCGCCTTCCTACTTTCCTATGTCTACAAACTAGTCATCACTCACAAGATAACTAAAATCAGTCATCAAGACCTAAACCATAAGCTACTAAACATTACACACTATAAGTGGACTTGTAAAGCACTCACACAAAGAGAAAGTGACCCAATTCAACCTACAAATAAATTAAAAAAAAATCAGATCTCATTTCCAAGTACCTTTGTTTTCTCCTTAACATACAATCAAAGACAACAAAGTTCTAAACTTTTTATTTATTTTTTCCTTTAAAACCAATAATTCTCCACAAATAAACCAAACCCAAAGGCCAAAACCCACCATCAATAAAAAAACACCACACTCAAATGATCAAAATCAAACAAAGAAATAAACCAACACAATCATCCCAGTTTATGAAAATTTAAATATCCAAATGATAAAACAGCTAAAAAAACTGAGATGACCCATGATTGATGATGATGATGATTAACAGTTAACCACAAAAAGTTAGCAAAAACTAAAAGATACCCAGAAAAGTATACCAAATTTAGTGAAGTGGGTAGCCAAAATTTTGCAGGAAGTGTGAAATAAAAAATGAAATACCCAGATGGTGAAATGAAACAAAAATGAGAAATAAATGATGGGATATGTTTATATATAATAAATAAACATAAAGAGATACAAACCTAGTAAACTGTTTAAGTGACAAATAAACTCTCTTTAGTTTGGTTTGGTCTGAATGAGTTTGATGAGAAGTGGTCAGCTCTTCTCTTCTTTAAAAGAGTAGGTAAACTCTCTCTTTTTTGTCTCTCTCTTTCTCTCTTTTGTCACTCAAATGAGAAAAGCTCCTTTATATCAAAATAAGAATAAATAAAAGGGGAAAGTAAAAATAATTATAATAATTCTTTGCTTTTGGTTTTTGGTTTTTGGTTTTTTGGTTTTTGGGTTTGTTTTTGTTTTTAATTTTTGGTTGGAAGTGAAATTAGGAAAAAGTTCTTTGTTTGCTTTTTTGGTGAAAGATAGAAAGGAAGAATGGTGAGCAATTGAGCATTTGAGCCATGATGAGATGAAAATTGAGAGGGAGTGTTTGTGGTTAAGTGAGTGTGACAAAAAAGCCCCTCACTTTAAATTGTTGTAAGCTTGACAAGTGGGAGTTTGAGAGGGGAGCTATGTAGGGGTGTTTTTGGAAAATGTGGGTGCATTTTGACATTTTTCTTTTTGTTTTGTTTGTAGGTGAGAGCATAAAGTGTCTAGTGTTTGCAACCAAAGGGCAAGTGCAAAATGGTGATAGGGGCATTTTGGTAAATTGATCCATTATCTAATGACTAAAATGATCCATTAACTAATGCTTCCCTTCCAAAAGGAAAAAAAAAACAACGACAAAGGGAAAAGGGAAAAGGGCAAAGGCTTAAAGGTGAGAAGGGAAGGGAGTGTGGCTTGTGGGGGTAGCAAGTCAACTCAATCGAATTCATGTTTTTTCTTTGATTGATAACCTTAATTAAGCCGAAAAGTCCATATAACCTTAATTAAGCAAAAGAGTGGGTCAATTTAACTTGAAATTATCAAATTAAGACTTAAGCACAATTCCTCAAAGATGAGTTTAAGCATTTCCAGTTCAATTCAATTATATTATATTCTTAATTCACATCACTTACACAATTGTTTCTACTTTTAGTAAAGTTAGCTTCTTCTTCTTTTTATTTGAATACAGGCAGTGAACTCAATGAAATTTAAACTTGCAATGTAAAAGGTTTGAATGTACTTTTTACTGAATATGTACATCATACATCCGGGTGTATCTTACACCGTACACTCTCCTGCTGTTTCCTCTCATATATTAGGCTCAATTTCTTAAAAGTTGAAGTTTCAATATATAATTATCTAGTTTTAAAGGATGGTGTACGTAGTAAGGTACACCGCGTGTACGATATAATTTACCCTTTTATAGCAACAATTCTTTGGTACCGGGTGTAAACAAGAATAGAGCCTCACTATGGAAATACAGTATCACGGGTTAGTCAACACTTGGTGTACGTCCAAGATTGTATATTTATATCGTTTGTGTTGTTGATTTGTTACTTCACTTGGATACAGAGCAGATTGCATTGTGGAGGCAAGGCAACTACTACATGATTCTTCACATAAAATAGTCCATATGAGAGGAAAGAAACATTAAAGATAATTTTAGTTATCATGTATTTTACGGACAAATTCATATAGAAATGGGCTTTCGGTAGTGCCAAAAGTGGAATGATAAAGAAAGTGGCAAAACTTCAAAAAACAAAATTGAGGCAAGTTTACATTTTGTAAGATAAGGATAAGGTTGTTGTAGTCACTCTTAAATTACTCCAAATTCACTAAAAAAATCCCAAATTCATGGAGCATTTACAACTGTCCAATTTCCATCACACCGGTGTTTGGTACTAAAAGTGGAAGGGAAAGAAAAGGAATCGAGTTAATAACATTTGCAATAGCATTCAGGGAATCTTTAAAAAAAAACACGAAAAGAAAGACGGTACATCAACGTCTTCATTACGATTTGCTTAGCAGATGAATATCTACAGTTACGTGTTAAAACATAAACAATCACCAGCAAAATATGATTAGGCCCTTACAATATTGTTCAAAATACATAACTTCCACCAATCATACATCATAATTTAAATAAACTCAACATCAAATACCAATTCTAATTTCACACTTCAACATATGTCTAACCGTAGACGCAACTTCTTTTAGAAAGTCAACATTGCCCTCTCCACACATATATCCCCAGAAGTTACGGAAAAATGGCATGAAAAGGAAATGATAAAAAAGAAACTATCAAAATAGAAAAGGAAATGACAATAAAGTAGCCTTGCCAAACACCCAGATAGACGAATTTGTCCTTGTCCACCGAAGACCATCTAAATAGCTCCATATTCAGCGATGGTTTACGCAAGCAAAAATTGAATTGAATATACGTCTAGGATTACAACAAAGAGTAAACCAGCTCATAAATACATGTATTGGATCGCATTGGACAAAAAAGTAACAGCAGAAGCTACATACTGAGTGGATTTAAGCCTGTATCTGAATTGGATTTCGGAAATCAACATTCACGTGTGCATGTAACTGACGCTGTAATCTACAAATTAGCAGTAATATGTGTAATCTATAGCTACAAGTCATACTATTTATCGTCTTCGATTACTTTGGTAACAACACCAACAGCAATGGTTCTTCCCGATGACCTCAGGAACACCCGCCCGAGAGCTTTACAGAGTGAAAACTCTTCAACACAAACATCTTCTTGTAAAGCGATCTGAAACATTAAGACAATAACAAAAAAAAAAAAGGATCTGACTATTCGAGTGCTTAGAAATATTCGAAAATCCTATAATTACAGCCATGTATGCAAAAGAAGACACTTGGAGCAAAGTGGAACCACTTTACCTCTATTACTGCACTCTGTTTTGATAGAAGACATCGCGGAGCTTTCTTTGTCTCCTTTCCAGTCTTGGAATCAATCAATGATATTATTTTTACTACTCTTGCAGCTTCCTTTGCATGATGGATATGAAATTCCAGCTTCACAATCATAGACAAGATTGTAAGCAATCATAACAATCAAATACATGACATAAAAGGCACCCTACTGCCAATGCTCCCCACTCCTCCCCCACCCCACCCCCATGCCGTGTTTTTTTTTTTAATTTTAAATTTCTGCCATCTAATGCTCGCATATTTTCAAAAAACTATTGAGTACACCCGAAAGTTAAAATGAAACCAGGGACACAATATAGCAATGGAAACAACATAAACATGTAATAATCTTTCCTTGTGGCTAATTTGGGGGGTGTTCAATGATTATCCTCGTTCATTTATCCAGCACAATTGCTTTCCTTGTAACCAATTTAAAGTAGGACATCTTATTGTTCCCTAAAAGGCTTTACCTATAGTTTCTCAATGAAGCTCATTTATCTATCAAAAAGCAATCTTTCCTTGTGTTCTGACTTCTGAGTACTAGAAATTCAGCACCTTGCAAGGTGCACACAATCGTACACAGGGGTAGCCTGGCTAGCCTGTGGAGAATATGACCAATTTCCATACTCAAAATAGCATGACATTTCAATTATTTTGAAACCTGTTTAGTCTTCTTCTCTAAGTGTCAGAATCCTGAGAAGGATCAAGGTTTAGCTTATAATTAGGTAACAACTCAAAAGCATTGGCAGCAGCATGGGGTAAGAACATCAGAGAAAAGACTTAAGAAAGCTCCATGGGCCTAACTTTGGCTTCAGTCTTAACACTTGGCAGTGATCATTGCTAAGTGGGAGCAGGTTAACAAAATATATTTCTAAGAAGGTAATTCAATTCCTGTAATATTACTCTTTAACAGGTCTGAGCTATTAAAAGCTAGTAGACAAATACCTGAGAACCAATCAGAATGGGGATTTTCACATCCAAAACAAGAATCTTTATCTCCAAGTGAGATGCAACCTTAACAGGAAAATCTGGATGACACAACACCCCCCCAGCCATTACATGGCCAATGTCAATGCCTTGTAAATTAATAGCAACATTCTCTCCAGCCCTTGCTATGGCACATGACCGAGAGTTGCATTCAATGGATCGCACAGTAGCAACATCACCCTGGGGCATGACAAGAACCTGCATCCACAGATCAAGTATAGTCAATTAGTCATCATTCATCAATAAGAACTAAATAGGAGTAATCAGATGAGCTGAACTCGAGAGGAGATAATTAATGGTCCACGTAGCAAGAAATGGGAAATGCAAAAAGTACATGAAGAATCAAGAGAGAAGATAACAAAAAACAGTTTTGATCAAAACTAACAGCAAAAACGAGCAAAATTGGTCGGGTTATTTTGGGTCGAGTCGCTTCAAACTAATAAAATAATTTCAAAAATATAGTATTTTATTTAATATTAGATTATATGTAATTTCTGTTTTTATATTACTTTTCGGTCGATTTCGGGTTGACCCTGACCCAAAAAAAAAAGGGTTAAGCGGATTCGGGTCAAATCGGGTTTCGAGTCAACTCAAAAAAAAAAAAGGGCACCGTCGGGTTGGGTCGGATTATGACAGGTCTACACACTGGTAAACTGTTTGCGGCCGCGATTCCAGTTAGCACAAACTGGTGGCCAGAGAGTTGCTTGAGCTAGAGTTTTCCATGGGAATCCTCACAAAAGATTATGTTGTTTTCTTCTGACAAGCAACATGGGGCTAGGTTTTGTAGTCTTTGTTTTTAAAATATAAACCGCCTCCTCCCAGGAGGTGAGGCGGGTGAGGCACTTGCCTCATGCCTCTGTTTAAGGTGCACTAAGGCACACACCACCTGTGAACGCCTCACCCGGGGTTACCTCAAGCGCTGAGTCCAGCGTCCGAACCCGCCTTGCGCCTAGGTACACCCAAGACGCGCTTTTTAAAAGCAAGACTAAACTACATGGAAGAATGGTTTGCCTGTCCATTCAAATCTTATAAGAGGTTTCTATAAGTCATTGCAAGTTCTCTAACCAAGGTAAGGAGGCTACATGATAAAGTGATTTAAGAAGACTCTCCATGCAACCAGTGTCAATAGCGGTAAGTGTGAACAAAAAACACCACACCAATCAAACTGTATACATCGATATTATGGAGAAAGGTGAACTGACATACGCTTTTCCTCAAGAGTGTAAGAAAAGGTTATGTTTAAGCACAAAAACAAATAGATATTCTAAGTTCAGCAACCAGTAATGACAACAATTTCCAATTACCCTATGATAAACCGAGATGTGTCCCAGATGGACATATTACCTTTTGGCAGAATAGTCTGCATAAGCAACTACATAATTCAAAGTCTAAACCACAGACTTCGGACATAATCTTTTTCAAGCTAATTTGGCGCCAGAGTTTATGACACACGACTTCAGCTTGCCATTCAGGATATCCTAAATTCTCTAATTAAAAGCTGACCCAGGAATGACTGAATGAGGACTTGGAAGTGGTCATGCTCTATACATGTTCTTGGATAAATATTCTTGAGTTACATAAAAGACATACCTTAGATCCACTACGAAGGGCTCCACCTTCCAATTTACCACACACAGAGACCTGGCCCATGGCTTGTGTCTTGATAATATCACATATAGGCATCAGCGGAGGCTTTTCATAGTCTCTTTTTGGGGGGCTTATTGAATCAATTGAGTCCAAGAGATGAGGTCCTTTATACCTGTAATCCAAACATCACATTACTCAATCAGTAAGCTAAGCAGGGAAAGAAGAGATATGATGTTGTCCCAAAACACAAAATTGTTGGCGCACACATGGATAATGTTGTGGACAAAGTAAGCAAATTCTATCCAAACTGTTAGAGATGAAAATGAGCATGACAGCAAAGGCTTGGAATGCCTGGTGCAATCCTATACAAACAATAACATCAACCAATTGTATTGCTGGGGGGCAGGATATTTGCAACCTTTCCCCTGGCTTTTTTTTTAAAAAAGGGAGGTTGTTTCTGAAATTGACCCTAAATGCATTGAAGTATTGACTTCCCGCAACTTCACTAAAAATAAGAAGTACCGGAAGGTCTTTTAGCCATTCCTTGCAAACAAAACAGAAAAACATATATAGTAGCGTACAGTCAGACTGGGACTTAAATCCAAGGAATACACAAGAATCGGTCAAGTACCGACTCATATGCTGTCAATTCACAGTTTCTCAGCGGAAAAAGAAAAGGGAAGAGATTGAATCCAGATAAAACAATATAGACAAGGAGAGGACCAATTTGCTAATTTTTTAATGGTTCATCATATCTAATGAAATTGGTTCATGTTGGTCATCTTGCCAGAGATTACTTGTTTAGGTATCGCAGCAGTTCAGTAATGATGCACTCACCAGGAATTTAAACGTCCATCTGAAGGAGCCACCACCAGATTCTGATTCTCCACAGCACTTAATGGAACCCATGTCATGGAAGAATCTTTGAAACCACACTGACGTAGAAAAGATCCAACTTGTTGTTTAATCAGATCAAATCGTTCCTTAGAGTATCCCACAACATCCATTTTGTTAACCGCCACTATAATCTGCTCAACACCAAAACTTCTGATAAGCTGTGCATGTTCACGTGATTGTCCCCCAGTACTATCCATCCCTGTTTCAAATGCACCCATGGAGGCATCCACAACAAGAACTGCAGCATCTGCTTGCGTTGCACCAGATATCATGTTGGGGACAAAATCTTTATGGCCTGGGGAGTCCAGCACAACCACACGATACCTTTTGGTGTCAAAATAAGCAACAGCAACAGTCATAGTGATTCCCCGCTCTCTTTCTTCAGCACTCTCATCTAGTGCCCAAGCATAGGCAAATGACCCTTTCCCCTATTATGAACAAAATAATGTAAGGCAAAAGAAAAAGAAACACGGAGAAACTCAAAGGTGATGCTTTACAGTAAATCACCTGTTGCTTTGCTTCTTTCTCGTACTTGTGCATTTGCTTCTGAGATATTTGGCCCAAAAGGTGTAAAAGTCTTCCTGACAACGTCGACTTTCCAGAATCGACATGGCCAACCTGCCAGCATGTCAAACAACGCCGTCAGATATTCTGTAAGTAGAACTCTAGAAGGAAAAGGGACTGGTACACAATGGCACAAAACTTACAATAGCAAGATTCAGTTGATTCATCACACTGGCTTCATTCTCTGGTATCATCCACTTCTCAGGTTTGTACTGTGCAAGTGTCCTTTTCGGAGCTCGAGGTTTCGAAGGTCCAGACCTGTTATTCAAAGACATATTATCTACAGCACTAGTGAGAACTTCGGGCTTCGTTCCATTTGCTAAAGAGCTACTTTCATCCACTCTGTCATGTTCATTATCAGGGACCCTAGAGAGAGAGCTATGGATGTTATGAGAGCTTGATGGTCCTGCCACTGCAATGTTCCTTACAACATCAGATATATTATCGGTGTCTTCTGATGTATTACTTTTCTCCTTGAGTGCATTACTTCTTCCTTTATTACTTGCAAAGGTACTATCTGTCTGTCTTGCATGCTGCACGGTTTTTGGCACATTCTTCTCAGCAAACCCTGGGGGAGCACCTGCAGAAAACAGATTTGTAAATACTCAACATCATAATAACATAACTTCAATTTATTGACGGCAAAAAAACAAGGGAATCAGTCTTGTTCCGCAAGAAAAAAAATTGAAGCAAAGAAACGAATCTGACAAGCCTAGCAAAAAGTCATAAGATCACCAATGAGCTTTTCGCACAAGATGGCCTAACTGAGAACCTAAAAAAGTAGCTCAAGCAAACAGAACGTGAAAGAGCAAGGACAGAAGCATAGAGTAAACACTAACTAAAATTAGCTAAACCAACTTGCAGGTTCATCATCTTTCCGCCTGAGAAATGTCTTGCAGCCAAGTCTAGAGTACCTTTTCCAGTACTAAGGACATGCTAAGCTTAATGTGTGGGTCTCAAATCTCAATAAACAAGAAGGAAAATAGAAGAACGCCATGCGTAAAAAACAGATGACAAATTGACAACTGTGCCTAGCTTGCTCAAAGATACATGCACATGCAGCTGCAAATGAATCCAAATTTTAATGGTAATGGTGGCAAAATCTTAAAAACACAGTATTGTACATGCTGCACATTTTGCTTGCAAATAGAGTAGCACAATTGGTGCAATATTCCTAACTTCTAACCAAAGTTTACTATCATAACCATTCATTTTGAAATTGTCATTGTTGACAAATGTGATCTTCTTAATACACAAGGTGTTCAGCAAAAACTATGAAACAATAGGCCATTCAGTTACAAGAAACTTTTTTCACATATACTTAATCATCACACCTTGTCATTCCTATAACCACCACGCAGAACACCCACGTCTTCCCATTATTGTAGCAAATTTCCATCGACCCTTCTTAATGGCAAACCCATCATACATTCCGGCTTACTAAAGCTAACTAAGCCAACTGATCCCGTCCCTCAGTGAGTGTGGCCGCGGACAGAGACGAAGCAAAGGACGTCCATAACGAGGTGGAAAGTGGTGGGAACTTCAAGATCGATCTTGGCCTTGCCTTTTTGTCGTAGTAGACGTCAGACTTGTGGCGACGGCGACGAAAGAAGATCGGGATGTATGAGGAGAGATGGTGAAGTTCTCCGATGATGAAGAGGATGTGGTGGAACCGCCGCGCCTTTAAATAGTCACTACGTCGTGGTGGTGGTGGTTAGTATTGTCAACGAGGGAGAAAGATGACGTACGGTGATGTTAGAAAGGGAAGGTGCTTGGGAAAGGGGTGAGGTTACCGTACGTTGGACTGTTGGAGGTATTGGTGATGATCTATGTTGGAGGTGTTGGTGTTTATAAACGGTGGGAACAGGAGAAGCAGTGAGAGGAGAGAGAGAGTCTACTGTATGTGTATGTATTGGAACTGTAAAGGGTGCTACTCTGGCATCTTGTTTTTAAAATAATGAAAACAGAAACATAAAACCGGTTTTAGTTTTTGAAAATTTTAAAACTAAAACCTAACATGATACCGAACGAGGCCTTAATGTCTAGGTCTCAATAAACAACAAGGAAAATAGAAGAAGGTCATGCGTAAAAAGCAGAAAACAAATTGACAATTGTGCCTAGCTTGCTCAAACATACATGCGGATGCAGCTGCAAATGAATCCAAATTCTAATGGTGATGGTGGCAAAATCTTAAAAACACACTATTGTACATGCTGCACATTTTGCTTACACATAGAGTAGCACAATTGGTGCAACATTCCTAACTTCTAACCAAAGTTTACTATCATAACCATTCATTTTGAAATAGTCATTATAAACAAATGTGATCTTCTTAATACAAAAAGTGTTCAGCAAAAACTATGAAACAATATGGCCATTCAGTTGCAAGAATTTTTTCAAATATACTTAATCATCACTACTTGCCAGTTGCCAAAGTAATGGATTGACATGGTTTGAAAAACTCATGGTACTGCTATAAGCAATCATTGGTCCAAATACTCTACCCAAAAAAATTTAAAAATAAAGATAATAAATTGCAGTCATGTGCAGTTGTACGTTACCTTTTGCATTTTGGGTTGCTTTTGTTGAATGCAATCGGCTGGAGATCAAGTCGTCCGGGGACGGAACATCAAACTTGAAAGGCACTGACATGAAAACATAAGAGAAAACTCAGTAATAACTTCTATACACGGCAATCATTTTGGATTTAATCAGCCATAAAATTTTATTGAACTTTGACTCAACAAATTAAGTATGGCACATGATACTCCACGAAAGATATTCTAGCTTCGAGCATCTAGCAGACCTATAGAAGTACGGTGGCGACCATGTGGAGCACTTGGACCAGAAGAGGAAGTATGAGAAGGTTGTTGTACTTTTGCAGTATCAAGACATTCATTGCCAGCTCCAGCCACATCAGCATGAATCTGGGGCTGAGAGACTACAATCAATTTGGGTGTCCGACACGGCACTGATGCAAAGAGAGCCTTGGCCAACTGGGATACTCCAGAGCCTTTGCATATGCCCCCAACTGCAGAAAAGAGATCTATTCTATAAAATACTACTACTAAGAATGAGCAAAATGAAAAACCTGTATTATGTCTATAGCCATTGGATGTTAAAAATGACACCTTTCTCACTAAAGACACCCTTAACAGACTTTCCAGCAAGAAGAGCAGTTACAGGGTCCTTGAATGATAATGAATGAATACTCCAGCATGCTCACTAAAGGAGCTAGGCCTTTCACTTTGAACTGCCCCACATGTAATCCAATTGTGTAGACTATACACATAAGATACAAGCCCAAGACTAACCCACCAGTAATGAAGCTTGAGCAGTATGAAACTCACAAACACATAAGTCAAGGTCACTGCATCCAATCCATCGATACAGGACCAGCATCGATGCAGATATTCAGATTCAAACAATTCTGCTTATGCGACACATAAACCAGTGCCATGACTCCCCTCCCCTTCTATCTCTCTCACACCACAAAAAAGAAAACATCAATGCGGACCTCACACCGAATTCTTTGCAGAATCAAGGTAATTTTAGGAGAATATTACCATATAACACAGACGGTGAAGCGTTGATGAATGATATATGGCCTATAGACATTGCCACATGTAGAATGCACAAATTTACCAAAAAGGAACTGAAAATTTACTTGTTGGCTTGTTACATTACCTGTTTTCTTATTATCAATACTGCTGCTACCATTAGATGGGGGAACACGTAGAACACCACAAATCTCACAATAGGACATAGTCTCATCATTGTCGTACGTGCACATTCTACAGCTCCAAGCCCCAGGTTTAGCTGTTTCTTCCTTCTCTACTGGCACTTGAACTGCACAATAGTAGTAGTAGTAGATGACATGATTAAAGGAAAGATACAGATCCACAAGGCGCAAAAACGCTACCCAAAACTCGTCCAAATCAAGCCACTTCACTAAACACTTTGATCATCCTTATCTCAATTTCTACATTTTTCTGGCATAATCCGTTAATGGAAGGAGGGTGATAAAAGACCCAACCCGGGGGACAAGCAACAAACTAAAGCTTCATTCTTTAGAGCAGAAATTTTAGTCAACCGAATTCATCCAAACTACAATCCAGTAACAAAGCTGAAAATTGAGGGGGAAAAGCCCCGGACAACGGAGCCCTAACATATGTACACTAACAATCGTATATTACTAGATAATACCGAGCCTAGCCTTTACTCGGTAGCCAAAATTCAAAGCGACTTAACTAACAAAATAGCAATCCATAAAAACAGGGGTATAGTAAATATCAACACTAACCATCATCTTCATCATACTCATAATAATCATCTTCGTAATCCTCATAATCATCATCGTCGTCATAATCGTACCCCTGGTTAGTTTTCCGCGGCATTGTCCTAAATTAAATTCCTAACATATTAAACAAAAAAACAAACACAAATAGCAAAATCAATTACATTGTCAAATAATTGGCCAATTTTCCGAGTTCAATAAACAAAAATAAACATGGGTTTATCAGAAGGACTTACCTAGCAACTAAATATCAAATCAAATCAACGAAATTGCGAAGAAACAAAAAGGGGGGTTTAACAATTTAGCAAAGGAGCTTACCTAGAAACAAATGTTAGTAAATTAAGGCTTCTGAATATACATATATATATATATATAATAATAATTTATAGCAAAAAACCTGCAGCAAGAAAAAAAGAGTTAAAATTGAAGTTAATTAATTTAATTTAATTAAAAAGTGTAAAAGAAAAGAGCAAAAGGAGAAAGGGGGACAAAGTGCGGGAACTTACTGATTCTATAAATATCGCTGCATTTTTTTAGAGTTTTTATTTATAATAATGAGGGAAAAGTGGAGCTTAAGGAAGCATCAAATGATCGAATAAAATAAAAACCCTAAAAGAAAAGAAAAAGCAGAGAGATTTGGTGAGACTTTTTGTGTTTTTGTTGTGAAGCAAAGGGGTTTTTTTATGTTGTTGTTATTTTCGTGTTTTTATAGTATGTCCCTCCAACTCCAAGGCAAGGCAACAAGTGAGGAATGAATGTGCTGGGAATCACTTGGGTTTGCAGTTTGCACAAAGAAGAAAATGGGGTGACAGAAAGAAGAGACAACGAGACACTTCGTTCTTGTACAAAATTAAGTAACACCTGGACCTGGGGGTGTATCATGTATGTAGTAATTAGGAGAAAATCAGAAAATAAAACGGCACGCGATTAGTCATATAAATTTTTGATCCCTTATAAACATAACTATTAAATACAACAACCCAAAATTGATAAATACAACAACCTTTTTAAAACTTTTACAAATTGGACAAGTTTAACATTTTCCTTCTATTTTTTATTCATCAATCCCCTCTTACTATCTCTCTCTAACATACTTGTGAAATCAATGATTTCTCCCTCTCCTAATACATAAACCCA
>ONZK01000534.1:74254-94221 GCA_900322385.1 Pharnaceum exiguum
GCCCCCCCCCCCCCCCCCCCCCCCCCTAATGAAAATAGAAATAGGCGATTTTGCCCTGGCATGAATTCTGTTGATTAACACTTTTGTTGACGCCTGAAGGCCTGAATAGAGAACTTATCCCCTTCATGCCTTCACTATGTGATACTGGCAGTTATCCTGCAGTCATAAACATTTTGATGTCATGGTCTACAGCTGTACACCTGTGTCAGTGGTAACAACAGACATCTTGGTCAGTCGAAGGGATGAAGGAGTCGGGTGGCGAAGACATCTCTTATCTTAGGGTGGTTGTTTGCTTGTTTTATAATCAGGTTTAAGTAGCACTTCCTGAAATTCAAACAACATGATGAGGGTCGGCTTCCTTCTTTTCTTTGGGGTGGCTTGTGGTGAGCAGTGAGCCTTAGATAAATGTTCAGTGGTACGGTTAGTGCTTGATGTATGTTATTTGTTGGCTTTTCTTCAAGGTCTTCATTCTTCAAGTATTATCTTATAAATTGTCTTATTTCGCTTGCCGGCTATGCTCGGTGAACTACAGTATAGGCTACAAGCTTGCCTTATTGTTGGAGGATGGGATAAGTGTGACGGAGGCAAAGTTTATGGCATTCCTCACGGTGGTACAATCGTAGAGGAGCCTTTTGCGATTCGCGGTATGATGAATTTCCTCTGTTAATGATAACTATAAATTCATTAGCTAGAGTCTGGTTCTGTAGATCCTTCCTTTAGACCAAAATTTCTGTTCTTTTGGGGCATTTGATGTTGTTCTATAGCTGATTAGCTCTCGGTTTTTTTCCTTTTTTTGTAGTATCTGGTTCCTACTACTTGTCTGACTGCTTTTTTAATGAATAGAAGTGGTCGATTTATGTGAGCTCATGAACTTCCATGTTCATATTCTAGCATTATTCACGTATGTGTATGCTTGTATTAGCTTGATTTGGAATTGTCAAAAAAAAAAAAAGAAGATTTCTGAGTCTTTACCTTAGTCAAAGTTCTTAGAGGTTCTTAAAGATATTTTGACAACTTATGAGGCTCGCTTAAGACAAAGTCTTCCTGAGTGGTGCACGATTCTTATGAATATCTGTTTCTGATTTTCCTTCCTTAGATTGCACTATATCCATACTTTTTCTGCCAACTTTGTTAAAATACTGAACTCCTGTTATTGTATCCAGTCTAATGGTCGATGTTGCTTATGAAGGAGGATATATCTGAGATGGAGGACTTGAAAGATGTTGCATGTGTTGTGTTTTCTTGCGGAACAGGGTCAAGGAACTTTTCCGTATATCTTATTGATGTCAAGAGAGGAAAACTACGAGGTCTCCTCCACATTGACGGGGATGATTACCCTTCTGAAATGACATTTGTTGTGTATAAGTCTGTGTTATACATGTTTGGAGGTATATGAAGTTCGAGGGAGATAAGTATCTCGAGAATGGATGTCGTGATGCCTATGCCCTTGATCTCCTGCAGCTAGCGAAAAGCGACACCCACACCCCATGATGATCAACTGAAGCCCACTCTGACTAAGTTGACTTGGATGAACTCGGGTAAGCATATTGCGATGGCTGAAGTGGTGGGACACTAGGTCTGTGTGTAGGATGCCACCTGGATATCAACCCGCAGATTCCCACTTTGAGGTGTTTGATCTAGAGCTCAAGAGATGGGGCAAGGTTTGTGATCGACCCTTTTCTTCTGAAGCCTGGATTCTTTGTCGATGCAACATGTTGTGAAGGATGACAATCTCTTTATATCAATTCGTAATAAATCAGGTGTCTATGAGGTTAAATTTGGCGACTCTACTTCCTCAGTTTGGGTTCACCATGAGGTATTTTGTGCTCTTGTTTATAGTCTAATGCATTTTGGAGGAGAATGAGCATTTTGGTACTTTTGAAGTGCTTTGGGTTGAAGACATGATCGAAGGAGAAGACATGGCTACCGGACGTCTCTACAAGTTGCTCCGTGACATTTGCAGCTTCTTTGATTTAACTTTTTGTTATATAGAGGTGCAGTTAGGAAGGTATTGACTTCTTCATATATTGATACCCACTGCCGAGTTTCTTACGTTAAGCTTCTCTCCTGGTCGCCATGACTTGGATTTGTATTATCAACTTCTGTATTATTTGGTAGTCCCTTGTGTTAGCTTTGGTTAATAGCTGAATCTTGCTTCTTACACTAGTATGTAGGTGCACTCAAGATTTTAATTTGCAGTGATTCTGATGGCTTGTACATCCGTAATATTCTGAAGTAATGATGATGTTGATGCCGGATTACGTGAAGTGTATCCCAAATCCAGTTCAATTTGGTTCGAGCTGTCCTCAATTCCTCCACATCAACTGGAAAGTAACAGAAAAGAAAATCTATTTTGATGGAGCATTTTTTATTAATTATTAGTGCCTGGAGGGAATGGAGTGTTCAACTTTGAGGTTGAAACTTGAAAGGCTTTCTCGTTGGTCGAGTGTCCTATTGCAAGGTTTGTACTCAGTATTAGATTGCAGCTACGCGGCTATGCTAGTTAGTGTGGCAGATAAACACCAAACTAATAGTCTAAAATCATTCAACCTCAAATGAGCAATGATCTTTAACTGCATATCCGACAATATTGTTTCATAATCTGGAAAATCCTATCGCAAACAGGGTGTTAGTTTTTTCCTTCTATAGCAAACTTAAAAGATGATTTTTTTTTAAATTTAAATCAGAAACAAAATAGATCTTATAAGTTGCTTGGAGCCTGACTATCCGTTGGAAGTTCATGTAATCCTGGATTCCTGATTAGGCCTCAGTACTGAAGGATATGGTCTGTCTTGGAGCAAGTTTAAACAGGGCCATTTACTGAGTGGCTCTGATGATGCTCAGATTTGCCTCTGGGACATTAATGCCACTCCAAGGAATAAAACTCTCGATGCATGCAAATCTGTAAGGTATACTATCCAGATTTAGGATTCGCAATGGCTGTTGCCTTTGTGCTCTTGTGTTTGTTTGTGTTCACGTATGACAATAGTTACTCTGGGCTTCCCATTTAGCCGGTGAATTCTGCTAATAAATATGCTCCACATCATTAATGAGTCTGTCTTAGAGCTTTGATATCATAGCTATGTATCTTTGAAGCATTCATATTTGCATTTTAGCTGATATCTTACTGACATCTGTTTCAACTTTCAAGTGGTTTTTTATTTCTGTCCTGGTGCTAATGATTTGTATATTTAAGTTCTTGAAGGTGTTGTCGAAGATGTCGCATGGCATTTGAGGCATGAGTACTTGTTTGGCTCTGTTGGAGATGATCAACATCTGCTTATATGGGATCTCTGCCTTCCACAAGTTACCAAGCCCGCTCTGCCCGCCCAGTCTGTAATTGCTCATCAAAGTGAGGGGAGCCATTACTGGATTTATGATATGTAGAGGTAACGAAATTTTGTAGCATGAAGACATTTTTTTTATATGATTGAATAAGGGCTACTAGTTGTCTTGGGCTCCTGGCAATCTGGCATTCCCTTTTTGTTTGCTATTCTGAAAATGGTTTGAGTTTCCTCTCTTAAGAGTGAAGATCATCTCTAGATTGGCGGATCTTTCTTCTGAAGAATAGATTGTGTGCAGCCATTTCGTTATATTCTTTACCAGCTTTGCCTTCAACTTATTACTGGATCTATGTAATGTGCCTAATGTTTGTGTTTATCTTCATTTGTTTCCAATGTCTCAAGTCAACTACTTGGCATTTAATCCCTTAAATGAGTGGGTTGTGGCCACTGGGTCAACTGATAAGACTGTTAGATTACTTGATTTAAGGAAACTAAACGATCCATTGCATAATTTTGATTGTCACTAAAAAGTATTCAGTAACCAATAATCTCTCTCGTTAAATTAGTCAGTATGTTGATCTTGTGAAGTAGGTTTTCCTGGTTGGTTGGAGTCCTAGAATGAGACTATCTTGGCTTCTTGCTGTATTGGTAGAAGACTCATGGCGAGGGATCTTAGCAGGTATTCTTTCTAGCTTTCGGACTTCTATTTTTACTATTCTGTGTTCATAATCAGTGTCAGGTTCTGCTATCTGTCCTTGTAGAGAAATAGAGTTACAGACTTTTCGATTTGTTTCGGTCAGTTTGTACATGTCACTTCTAAATCCCTCACCTAAATTTTTTTTAGCAGGGACTCTCTGCCCTGAAGCAAATATGTCATGTCTGGTTTGGTGATAAGTAGCATGAGAAAGTGAATACTGAATAATCTGTTGTAGGCTCTTGCACTAAGAATGATGTAACATTCGTGATTGTAATTTTGGTGTTTCTACTGGTGAAAGAGGAAGATATTATTGGGAAGTTTGGAACCAATAGCTTTCAGATAAAGATAATCAAGCTCTGATACTTCTGTAAGACTGTAATAATGTTCAATGTGGCGTGGTACATGTCCTTCGTTTTGAATGCTTATCACAAGCTCAGCTGAGTGTTTGGTCTACTATCTTTGTCCTTTTTCTCACAGTTGTCTCCCCCCATCCCAATATCTGCTTTATCTCCACTTCTAGTCAGGACTTCAAGTCTATGTGTGACCATTTTCTACGCAATGTTCCCTCTGTGTCCTTGCAGTTGTCGCATTTATGGTTTACTAAGCTAGAAACATTTGTTGTTGGAGTCGCCAAAGAAAGTTCATCTTTACTTGACGTGAGCGTACAGCTCTGTATACTTAATCAGTCAGCTCATTTGTCCGATCTTTCTATGCCCCAGAATGCCAGCGTCCTCTTTGTTACGGAAAAAGGTGATAGTCTGGCTGGATGTGGATCTCGAATCTGGTAAACCTAGAATCAATTCAGGTTTTCATGATTTCGCTTCAAGCTTCAGCTGTACTTGTGCTGAATCGTTCTTCAAAGAAATTACAGAATGACTCATGAATGTTTGCACTTTGCAACTTAACAGCTAGGGCATCCAACCGCTACCTCTTATCCTGTTGGGCTCAAGACTTACGGCACTGTGCTGTATAGTGTTTTTGTTATGTTTAGAGTGGGGGCTTTTCAGGGGATGGTTGAAATTTTGAAAGTTTCAGTTACATCTTATGATTATTTATTTATGCTCTTTTTATCCACAAAAAAAACTCTAGCTATGCAGCTGAGCCAAATGGTACTATGATTTCGGGATTGACAAATAGCAGACACCAGAGGATGCTGAAGATGGTCCACCTGAGTTACTCTTCATTCATGGAGGCCACATGACCAAATTTTCCGACTTCCTCCTGGAATCCATGTGAAGATTGGGCGGTTGTCAGCGTGGCTACATTCTTCAGATTTGGCAGATGGCTGAGAATATATATCATGATGGGGATGATTTACCTGACGAAGATACAACACCTACCAAGGGTTCTGAGCTTCTTACTGCAACAGTTCGACATTTGCAGCTTCTTTGATTCAACTTTTTGTTATATAGAGGTGCAGTTAGGAAGGTATTGTCTTCATATAAATGATACCCACTGCCGGGTTTCTTACGTTAAGCTTCTCTCCTTGTCGCCATGACTTGGATTTGTATCATCAACTTCTGTATTATTTAGTAGTCCCTTGTGTATTTTGGTTAATTTAGCTGAATCTTGTTTCTTACACTAGTATATTGGTGCACTCAAGATTTTAATTTGCAGTGATTGGATGGCTTGTACATCCGTAATATTCTGAATTCATGATGATGTTGATGCCGGATTACACTTTGTTGTTGTTGTTGTTGTTGTGTTCATGCCGGATTACGGGCAGTGTGTCCCGAATCCAGTTCATTTTGGTTCGAGATGTCCAAAGTTCCTCCACATCAACAGAAAAGTAACAGAAAAGATAATCTATTTTGATGAGCATTTTTTTTTTTTTTTTATTATTAGTGCCTGGAGGGAATGGAGTGTTCAACTTTGAGGTTGAAACTTGAAAGGCATTCTCGTTGGTCAAGTGTCCAATTGCAAAGTTCGTACTCCGAATTAAATTGCAGCTGCACGGCTATGCTAGTTAGTGTGTCTGGCTTAATCGTCAAAATAGATAAAGCGTTCCCTTAATTATTTTTGGTGTAAAAAATGTAAGATGGACAATGTTATAAACCAAAATGAAAATTGCAACTAACTAGCATAGCAATAACTAACTTGGGACCCACCAAAAGAGGGTAAACTAACGACCTTTTAAAACTCGTTATTTCCCTCCTTTTCCTTTGCTCTCTTCTCTGTTTTTGCAACAAAAAAAACTCAACTCAAATAACCATCACATTCTACTCCACTCTCTCACCTCACAACATGACTTACTCATTCCGAGTTGCTGATCGAACTAAGCTAGTGCTCGATTTTCTCTTGAACCATGAAGAGTATTATGATCTGATTGGTAAGAGTGATCTTGGTTTCAAATTGTTTATGTCTTTGAAAAATAGAAAAGAAAAGAGTGATTTCTTGGTTTCTTTCATTTTTTTCTGCTTCAAGTTTTACGTTTCAAGGTTTATGTAATGGTATTTTAGCAATCTTGATCATGATAAAAATGTTGATGATTGATAGTATTCACACTTTTGTCTTTCATCATGTTCATGATATACATTTGATTGATATAATTACATGTTAGACCATATTTCATATGATCTCGTAGTAAAAGTTAAGGGCTGTGCTTGGTATATCTCCACAACATTACTATAAACTTATTAGTCCCAGAAATATGATTGCATGATAAATGTGTCTTTTAATAGTCTTGTTAGTATTTTACTGTTTTGTAAAATTTTGGAAATATGTAGCTTTTTGTTGTTGCTGTTGTTGTTGCAATATCTTGTTCTATTCCTAAGCAAGTGTTGTGATGATTATCTTCGATAGTTATTGTTGCTCAAGTCAATAAAATAATCTTTCTCTTCTTTTTTTAATGAATTTGGCTTCAAGCGGTTTACTGTGCTTAAGTTCATAAGGCTTCTACAGTCTTACTGTAACTAGTCAACTTATTTTTTGGATTCTTTAAGGTATCTGTAAAAGGTAACAATATTTTCTGTAAACTCAAATTTATGAATTTCAGGAGCCTTAACAACTTCTGAATGGAAAGTACTTTTCAATTTAGCTGGTTTTACTGGTGCAACTGACTTCAGTACTTGTGTGACTTCTCACGCTTTGGAAGCTGTATTACCTTATAAGGAATTGAGCGAGATAGATCAGTATGCAAACAACAATGACACTAATCAAGGTGCTTTTCTGTATATACTTTTTATGATGCCTTCAACTCACATTCTCCCACTTTAATAACTCTTTACACTTTCTAAACTTGATTGCAATTGGCAGCTGGTTCTGATCTCAATGCGGGTAGATATCCTTGGTGCCACAATTGTCAGAAGGTTTAACCCTAAACTTCAGAGTTCGGAACAATTGTTCGAAAGTTTCGACACTGTTACTTCTTTGTGAAAGTAATATCTGACATCGTTTCTACTCATTTCCTTTTTTTTGATAGGGTACCACGGAGCAAGGGCATGTGCAAAAAGGATCGTTTTTGTGCCTCCACCGTAAGTCATTGAGGGTGGCTTCTTCTGTTACAGATGAGGTTCTTTTCTGTGATCTCAGCCACTCCAAAGGAGCGAGGGTCGAAACAGAATCGTCTAGCTGGAAAAATATATCCGAACATCTTTCAAACTTGACTGAACTGTCTTCACATTATGGATTACACTACCTTGTTCTCTGCAGACATACCATTTCTGTTTTGACATGCCACTCTACTACTGGTGGTTACTTCTCAGGAGAGGAAAGTGAGAGTGAAGAAGGGGAGGATGAAAACGAAGAGGAAGAGGATATAGAGGATGGACATGAGGAAGAACAAGAGGGACATGAGGGAAATGATGGAGAGCAGGGACAGAACGGAGAGGAGGAAGAAGAGGAAGGAGATGCAGCTTTACCAAATGGACACTACCACCAAGAGGTTGCATTTTTCTCCTATGAACGGATTGGCTATCCGGGAGTTCTTAGGATGACCATGGCGCTAGACGGAGCTAATTCATGGGATGAAGTGGCAGCGATTATCAATAACAGATGGGCTCAACTCAATAACCAGGCGCCAAATCCTAACGCAGCAAACCCTAATGAATGTTGCAGGCCGGAGTATGACACAGAATATTATGAGGTTATCGATAGATTTAATCCCGAAATATCAGGAAACTTAGTCACTTACTTCAACCATCTTAACATAGGATGGATGGAAATTAGGGACAGGGTTAATCAGGTAAGACTGTTTTCCGTCGATTACCTGAACCTATAGCTTGTCATATTAGAAACTATTAGACATTGCAATTGGGCAATTGGGTAGTCTCAGATCATATGTTCTATCTCTGTAATTGCTCTGGTCAGAAAATAGTTATTGTGTTTTCTGATTGTTAAAAAACTATGTGCTGCAGAAATATTTGTGGTGCAACCCACTTTGCTTCCCTGTATTCTCTTCCTTGATTATCTTTTTTGTAATTTCAGTATGCAGAAATAGAGAGCAGTCTCTATGGACTGAAACAGAATTTAGCTCTGTACGGATAGTATTGTTACAGAATAGTTCTGCAGCACAAAACAGACATGATAAGGAAAATGTGAGTAACTAAACTGTGTATACAGAATCCTCTAAAGTGGTAGCATCATCATTAATAGCAGAGGTTAAATGTACATACTGTGTAGTTTTTCATCCTCTGGAAGGTGGCATTGGTGGTCAGCACAGCACAGATGATGCAACTGCGTCCAGGTTTTATTAGGACAACGCGGTCTGAAGCTTCTTGTTGCATCACTAGCATCAGCAATGGCTATCCCTTCAGCCTTTTTCAAGGCAGGGGCATCATGTACGCCATCACCAAGTCATGGCACAAATGTTTTTCTTAACTTACAACCATTGACGCTTTAGTGTAACACAACTGCGTAGAATGACTTTTACATCGAAATCATCTCAGTGAAATTTCGATCATTGATGAACATCTTAGTTTGTAAACCTAGACAGTAAGTAAACAAGATTAGTCTTAGTGTCTCACATAATAAATAAAAAAGTAGCCAGATGACAAGCTGCACATGGAAAAGATCCTAACATATCAGGGAACACTCCAGCAAAACCAAAAGCCTTTTTCAATCTCAACCATCGGAAGTTAAGTAAATGCCTCTCATCAAAATGACTATTCCTTGGCATATCTTGGGAAAAAGTTGAGCTGATTATGCCCATTCTGAATGAATGAATAAGTGCAGTACGTATATTAGAATGGTCTCCATAGCTAAACCTGCTGATAGTTTTCACTACACTAGTTTTTGCAGAAAAAGAAATTTCAATGACTTTCAACGCTTTATTTGCTTTTTTATGGAAAGATTATACATTTTAAGGGTGGGCATGTCCGTGGTAATTTCAAGTTTGATCATCATTAGTGTTGACAGCATCGCGAAGAAAACAAAGAAAAGAGAGTAGATATCCAGCACCATAAACAAGGCTCAGTTCGGCTATTATTGTCGGGCTGTCGGCTTCTTGCTGTTTTAAGCTTGCATAACTTCATCTATCATATGTAACAGAGCTTATGGAAGCCAAGCTGAAGGCGTAGCTTGCGGTAATGCAAAGGAGCTAGATTTCAGATGATTGACCTTGGTTGCTGTTTTAGAATCCCACGACACCACAGGTTGTACTGCCAGAAATACCAACAAGAGGCCTCGTGAATCCCAGATATCTAATCCTGATGAAAAGAATGTGGATGTAACATAATATAAAGTGGATTACCAGAGAGACGAGCACATCTGATCTCCTCAAAATTCTAGCAGAATAACGCACAAAAACCAATTGAAAGCAAATGTCTTCTCTTAATTAGTGTGGTTGTCAGGCTCTTAGGAGAGGCAAAATACACCAAATGTAATTTGCATCAAACTGCTAGTGCGCGAACCAGCATAGTCTCCTCCTGCATTTGAGGACAACTTTTCTCGAGTAAGTCATCTACCTTCTCCAGGTTGATTGACCATAAGTTGAGAATCTTACTGCTGTCCTTCACTACCGGGAAACTTACTATCCCTGTGGGTCTTTCTATCTTCGCTACCATATATAGCCTTTGACGCGACCATGTCAAAGAGAATCGATGCTTCTTTGCTCCCAGACTCAAACTAAGAAAGCTTGACAAACCAATTACACCACACACAAAGGGTTCACATTGGCAGTGATGAAACTGCCACACGTTTAACACATCTTTAAGTGACAAGAACTTTTGTTATAGCTTTGTTCCAAGGAAGCTAAAAAAGTACCATATTATTCGACTAACAGAGTTACAGGTGATAGGGAGGGTAGCCGCTGGTTCCCGAATCCAACGCCTGTCATACACAATAGGATTTTACCACTTTGATTGCAGGCCACTCATGCATTAGGCTATAGGAAAACTCTTTCTTACTAAAGAGGGCTCTTGTAGACTAGCAAAATCACTGAAATCTCAGCGAAGCTTCAATCCCTCTCAGGAATTCCCTCAAGATAGAATGATTGAGGTATTAGCAGATAAACATATTTGACATATTTGACAATGCTAGTAGTTGCCATCACATTCGCAATCCAATTATTAATAATAAAAACTGACTAGGAATGTTGAACCGCACAAAATACATATAAACGGCCCCAAAAACCCCTGCATATACCATACCCTCAGTTAATTTTCGAGTGATCACGCAATCATTACAAATAGCTACAACTTGAAAACATCAAGCATCACAACATACTAGCCTGATGACATAATCGTTCATACAAATATCTAGCTTCGGCGAGCTCCAACGTAACAAACCTGCATACTAAGATGTAGCAGATAAGCGAGTCTCTTTAGGGTGATCCTCAAAGTAAACCACAATGATTTTCTGGACCATATAGCAGGAAAAGTCAATGCATGTTATACAACATAGAAAGGTTCACTTGTTATCAGTAACATTCACACCAAGGTCAATGGTCTACTGATTGATGCAGCACTATCAATCCTGGGTGGATCAAACAGGCAATAAACAGCTAACCGCCAAGGACCTCCTGGACTTTGTTTTTTCACCTGAATTTCCTGTTTCAATAGAACAAAAAAAAGTTCCTTTCTTGAACATACAGTTACCATAAAACACCACTCAATACACACATCGGTCAGGTGTACTATCCTGTCTAGCTACAGATATGGATCTAAGCTCCTGCCTGGTAAATCTGTCAATGCATCCGTAAAACTTTCTTCTTCAAAATCCTCTTTACAATTGCAAGAGTAAGGATCTGCACCAATAACCATGTATCTGTACTCAATCGGCTTCAGCTCTGTTCTCTTATCAAACTATTCTCATCCCTTCTCACTAAAATACCTGCTCAGGTACACTATGGATATATAATAGGTGTGATGCTCATTAATGCCTGCTCAGGGACACGTTTCGATCTTCTTCAATGTCGGCCAAGGTAGTCCTCTTATCCACTGATTGAATGGAAAGAAACGATTCTCTTTTTTTACATCTCGTGACTGGAATTTGCGGAGCTATAAGTCAGCATTCCAGCTGTGACATATTCAAATACTTCAATCAAAGTTCTGTAAACAGTTAGCTTGTTCAAAGTTAATGTGCCTGTCTTGTCTTTTCTTTGAAGAGAATGTGCCTGTCCTCACTACAAAGTAAATACATCCATGCCTATCGCAAGCCATTTAAACAAAAAATTGTTAAAAGAAAAAGAATCCCAAACACATGGTTTGTTCCCTCTTTCTTTTTAATTCCCTTGATTATGAGAAAGCCTATCAAACAGCTCGAAGGGCGGCCATGGCTGAGCCTATCAGGCTACAAAAAAAATCCATCTCAGCAAATATGTAGCCAAAATCTTAATGGGAGCATGCTCTAGAGACCAGAGCAAAGACAGCTTCTGATATGGCTGTCATAATTTTAGACTTTTTCCAGCCCCCACCATATGACAATGTCCTCTTTATTTTGTTTTAATCTTTATATACCCGTACCCTTGGCCTTGATGGATGTCACTTGTCAGTAAGTCACCATTGCAACTCCTCTAATGGGTGTTGGCAACCACTGCAGGACGAACGAACAATATTTGGTAATATCAGAGGACTTTCAAAATGATCCCCTTCAAATTGAAATAATTAACTGAGATGCTTCCAAGATGGATGACAAATAATTGACAAGATATATGTAATTTCAGAATTTCATCAGAGCTTTGGGAGCCCTATTGGTTTAAACAAAACTTTTAAGTCAAACACCATGAATCTTACTCATGGTCCTTAAGCTTCCAGAAGGGATATTTGTTAGCACAAATTGGATGGAGAGCAAGTACTCTTGAGAAACACCAAAATCTTTCCACCTAGACCTTGGGTGACTGGGCACCCTCTCTGGTGGCCAATTAACAAAATTACCATAAATTAAACCTTCACGACCACCATCTTCACGGGGATCATACCCAAGATGCCACTTCCACTATGAACATGTAGCACTATGAAATAAACGAAATATAATAGTAACAAGTACAATGAAAAAGGAAGGCTTTGGTGATGACAATAGCAATGGTTTCCAACTACAAGATTAAAGGTGAAAGTAGCATGTGTACAATCATAAAGGGAAGGATGTGTTAGTTGCAGCTCTTTTGATCGGTGTTGGCCACCATGGTCGTACAAGCCAGAACTGTTTTGCACAAATGCGAGGACTGAGCTCGCTTGCTACCAGCTTAAGCCTACTCGTCTTCAAGTTGCACATAAAAACATTCCCTTTTAGGTTGAAATAAATGAGATGCTTCCAAGATGGATGGAAACCAAGCAACCGCACGCCCTCCCAAATGAAATCTGTAAATTGAAAAACATGGGAGTTCTTTGAGAATAAGTCTTCAAAGCAGAACTTGTAAGTCGTCAAACACCATGAGCCTTTGTCATGGTCCATAAGTTCCCATATGCTTAATCTTTTTTTATACAGTCCGGCAAAGAGCAAGCACCCTTGAGAAACACCAAAACGCTCCCAATTATTCCTCGGGTGACCAGGAACCCTTTCTGCTGGCCAATCAATTAAACGACCATGAATGACTCCTTCAGAACCACCACCATCACGGGGATCAAACCAAAGAATGCCACTTATACTGTAAACATGTAGCCTTCTTCCATAGACGAATACACTATAGAAACTTGTATTATATGAAAACGGCTTTGGTGATGACAACAACAGTGATTTCCATCGCCAAGTTTCTGAAGAAAATAACTCCAATCTGAGTTGTGTTTGATTGGGAGATTGAAATTTAGTAAGCAAACCGAACCAAGCGGCAAAAAATCTACCGGCATTGTTGCAAATAACAACCCGATTTTTCTTATCAATGGAGTAGTAGGGATCACAAACGAATCCCATGCTCAAGGGCATTCGAGGAAGACTAGGATCAGGAAGTTGAACCCATTGTTTGGTCCAAATATTATATACACAGAAGTCTCGGGCCTGAAATGCATTTCTGCAACAAAGTAACAAGTCATGACTAGCTCCATAAACTTCCATGAATACTGGTCTATCAGGTTTAGACCATGGTGGGTAAGTTACGGAAAAGCCACTCGGTCGTCCAAGTAGTTCCTCGTCAACATACATTAGAACCCCATTTTGAACTTCCTCTTCCCCCCAACGCTTACTCTTTGGGCTATACACCAAGGCAAAAGGCAGCCTATCCTTTACCTGCAGCAACTCTTTCTCTACTTCAAGTTCCACTTTTCTCCTCTTACCACATGGTATGTTACTCGTTATATCACTTTCATCAGCATAGTGACTAACATCATCGTAGTTATCCATGTGATCATGCAACTCCTCTACCATCAAATTTCTTCCGGTAGTAGATATCTTGTGAGCAACAAAATGACGAACGAAGTAAGAATGAGAAATAACTAGGTGCCAGCGCTTGCTCACAGACTTGCAACGGTCAGCATACTTGCTGCAGCCAAGTCTACACAGAATTTCTACCAACAAATCATCTAACAGACCATCAAAAGGATCCAAACTCCCACTCTTATCTTTCGCATCCCCTTCTTCCCGCTCTAAGTTAGATGCTTCGTTACTTTGTTTAGGCAGATCATCAACAGTGGACATCTTTGTGAATTCTGAGCAGCTGACTGGCTATCACGCACGTTCTCCCTTTTTGACCTGCTTGACAAGAATCAAAGGGTTACGCCTTAAGGTATGGTTAGGACTTTGGAAGGCAGAATAAGGGTAACAAGGGACTACAATACACAATATATAATACATGTACTTATCAGAACAGGCGAACAGCAATAATGTGTAAAGGTCGGTCAAACCTAGATAGACCGAACGGAAAAAAAAGTTTCTTAATTACCACAAAACTGCAAGAGTCCCTGATGGATTAGGACTAGCTAGGAGTTTACTCCGTAGGAAACAAGGAGTTACGTAAGGAAATTAAGTTGAACTTGAACTTCTATATATTTTCTCTTTTGGTATTCACAAATTCAAACTATCTTATGCGTTAGTGATGAACCTTTTTCTCCTTTTTTTGCTTTTGTTTAATTTTCTTTCCTTATGTCTGTATTACATTTTGTCTGACCTTCTTCCCTCCACAATCCTTAGGACAACTACAATTGTGCGACACAACGACAAAATATCAATTGAGTTGACGCTGTACTTCAAAAGTCAACGACATAATCACCCACCGGTTCGCTGGCAAGTCCGACTGTCCGAGATCATGCCCCCTGCACGGTGGGTAAACTTGACTGATCAAGTTTTCTGATTGCTTTCTCTTCCTCACCTGCCTGTTGCAAGTATCTCTCCAGCATGAGATCACTTTGGTAGGAAATTAATGTGTAGAAAAATCAACTAGCCGCCCATGTGCTTAATTGGCTAGGTGAATAACTCACCACAAGTTCCACGGGCCTAGCAATGGTAGCTCACAAAGCTGTGAAATTGGAACTTTGACTGCCCTTATTGTTAATCTGGGAAGTGGTCTCCTCTAGCTAGTATAGCTTTCAGAAGAAAAGGGTATTACGATTACAAAAAAGCACAAAATGAGTACGTAGATTGGATGAATAAAATGAGTAAGCAATACAACAAACAATCTCGTAGATGTGAAAACATGGTTTTGTGATTCAGCTAAATAACACCCCGTACTAATCCTTGAAAACACCGTAAGACAACATACATGAAAAAGAAACTAACAAGGAATTCCATTAGATCAACAATAACTTTACAAAATAAATTACGGATAGACATAAACAAGCCTGGGGATAGAAAGATAGCCTTGCAAATTATACTGTGGTAGATGAAAATAAGTACGAGGAGGTAGGAGTTAAGAGTTAAGGATCACACAGTGAAACGGTAAGATAATGACCGATCAAATCCACAATGTCATAATCCATGGAAACCGAAAACGACCTAAGGACTTTCAGTTGGACAGGTCGAGATGCAAGATCCACACTGCATACATTGACAAATATTGTGTAGCCATCATTCTTACTTTTACCACCATTCTTTTTCTTGCATTTATGGCACTTGCGGAGAACTGGCTGTAGCGCAAACGGACTTCTGAGGGCGATGCGCAAATTTTGTTTAACACGTTTACGACGAGGCTTTCTGGGCGGAGTCTTATATCCACCTTGAATGGTGCAAAGTACTGCAAACTTTATCATGATCAAACAGAAAGGCACCTGCACCAAGCATCCTAACAATATCACATCCCTTCTCAGTTTTGTTGCCAGAGCATATAACTTCTGTCGGGCGAGAAAAGCCATACTTATCAGCAAGATCATACGCCTTGTTCAAAAATAAGACCAAGCTGCCAATCTGAAACGCACTAAAACAGTCGGGGAGATAGGTTACACCATGGAACACCTCATGGTGAAACCCAAACTGGGGAAGTAGAGTCACCAAATATAAGCTCATAGACACCTGATTTAGTACGAATTGATACAAAGAGACTGTCATCCTTGACGAAATGTGCATCGACGAAGAATCCCGGCTTCAGAGGAAAAGGGTCATAAACCTTGCCCCATGTCTTGAGCTCTAGATCAAACACCTCAAAGTGGGAATCTGCGGGTTGATATCCAAGGGTGGCATCATACACACAGACCTTGTGTCCCACCAATTCAGCCATCGCAATATGCTTACCCGAGTTCATCCAAGTCAACTTAGTCAGAGTAGGCTTCAGTTGATCATCATGGTAGGTGTGGCTTTTCGCTAGCTGCACGAGATCAAGGGCATAGGCATCGCGACATCCAGTCTCGAGATACTTATCTCCCTCGAACTTCATACCTCCAAACATGTATAACACAGACTTATACACAACAAATGCCATTTCATGAGGGTAATCGTCCCCGTCAATGTGGAGGAGACCTCTTAGTTTTCCTCTCTTGACATCAATAAGATATACGGAAAAGTTCCTTGACCCTTCTCCGCAAGAAAACACAACACATGCAACATCTTTCAAGTCCTTTATCTCAGATATAGGCTCCTGCATAAGCAACATCGACCATTAGACTGGATACAATAACAGGAGTTCAATATTTTCACAAAGTTGGCAGAAAAAGTATGGATATAGTGCATCTATGGATATAGTGCATCTGAGAAAGGAAAATCAAAAACCGATATTCATAAGAATCGTGTACCACTCAGGAAGACTTTGTCTTATGCGAGCCTCATAACTTGTCAGAATATCTTCAAGAACCTCTAAGACACCTTGACTAAGGTAAAGACTCAGGAATCTCCTAGACAGTTCCAAATTAAGCTAATACAAGCATACACAGACGTGAATAATAATGCTAACATATGAACATGGAAGGTCATGAGCTCACAGAAATCGACTACTCTATTCAATAGAAAAACAGTCAGACATTAACATATCATTTTGGAATCTCCAAAGCACCTAATTTTTCTTAGTAGGCAAGTTGATGCAAATTGATGAGAGAGAGCAAACACAAAAAATAACATTAAGTGTCTTAACAACAAGAAAAGTGACTAGGGTCAGCCAACACAAAACAAATAAGAAAATCAAAGCACGCGTGCACACATACACAAAAAATACTTCCCGCTGTTAATGGAAAAAAATGGGTCAAAAGACATGTGAATTCAGAAAAGAATGAGTAATCCTGAATATGCACATTGAGGCATAGAGGCACACTGCTTGCCTCAGGATGCGGGCACAATGGCTTAAGCCATAGAGACATGCTGCTTGGCTAACTTGTAGGCTTGTAGCTACATAAGGTTCAAGCAGGTTTTGCTCTACCTAAGTTAAGGATCAAAATCACCTTCCGATAACTAGCTCATGACTCCGTGCAAACACCTAAGCAAGATTATATCTTTTAATATGTTCAAAAATTAAAGATCAAGAGACCATCAAGGGATCAACCAAACAATATCTAAAGTCTTTAGAATATGAGTAGTATTTAGCCAGAATACGAAATCGCCACCAGTAACAAGTTCACATTCAAAAATTAGCCATCCCATGTAAAAGTAATCAAATGAAAACTCATAGGACAGAAGGGAAGACATTTTGAGCTTCAGAACTCAAACGCAAAAAAAAAAACTTATTACTTCTCCCTAATCCAACTCTACTTTTAAGTTGCAACAACTCTGACTGCACTACTTCACTTGATTCCCCTTTCAGAGATCACAACACACTTACTTTCATACAAGACATTTAAACAGATTAATTTGGGATCCCCAAAGCACCACAATTTTCCTCGGTAGCCAAGTTGATGCAGCAAAACAGAAAGAAAGAGGGACAGACAGACAACAAACATAAAAGACAAGAGAGTGAAGTGCCATTTCTGGCTGTTTTTACAACAAGAACAACAACATAGTCTAACTCCCAAAACTGAATAGGATCGGCTAACACGGAGCAAAACAGAATTCAAAGTATACACACACTGACACACACATACAAATAAGTACACGCAAGCGCGGGCGCACACACACACAAAACCATTCTCAGCGCGCAACACTGTGATTCATTCACCTCATAGAGATCATCCATCAAATTTCTAGCTAATACCAGCACACTTTCATACTAGTAATAGCAATTAGCGAAAATTGAGCTCAATTTCAGCATAGACATTTGGCCATCAATGAACCTGCCTCATATATGAAACGGGTTCACACAATCTTTTGTGCAATTTCAAAGCTTAGTACAACTGAAGATAAAATCCGAAATTCACAAAATTAATTAGCAAACCAGTTTGTGTAACAAAATCTACAACTTAAGCAAAGTAGGAAAAAAAGGCTTAACACAGACAAACAACTAAATCCCACTATAATTCTTCCTGCCACAATTAATATAAACAAAAAAAAAAGAACCCATTTTTCATCATCAAAGTTCAACAAATATACCTGCTTTACATTTTAGAAAGAAAAAAAAATCGAAACAAGCAAAAGCAAGTGTATGGGTACAGTAGAAGAAGAAGAGAGAAACAGAGTATAGTGTACATGCAGAGAGGCAAGTTGGCTGTGGCAACAAAGATGAAAAGCAACAATTAAGCATTGATACGAAGTATAAAGTGAAGAGTAAATTACCATTATTTGCAGCGTCTAGCGAGGAGGGAATTGGGGAATTTGATGCCTTGCACTGCCGCGAAAGCCAACATATATTGGCTTCGTCAATTATTTTTTATATATATTTTTTAAAGGAGGCTTACTCTATAATACCCTAATTTAATTTTTCGCAAACAAATCTAGTTTAATTAGTTGTACTTTTTTTGAGATGAAGAAATTAGTACTCATTTGCTCACTAGTTTGAAAAGTTAATTATTTTATGGCACAGTACATCCGACATCCTTTTAAACCTCATACTTTCACCATATTTTTCTTCATTTAGTGGTCAAACTTTGTAAAAAAAATAAGGCGTTTTTGCCCGCAATAGTCCCTACTTGGGGCGATTATTCGGGAATAATCCCTACTTTGGAAATTACCCCCAATAATCCCTACTTGGACCCTTATGTCCCACAGCAGTCCGACGACTAACGGTGTTAAATTTTCCGTTTGTACTGTTAAAGAGTTTTCATTATTAATTATATTGTACACTTATTCCATTATATTATGCATACCAATTGTTAAAAGTATTAAATATAAGGTGTCAATCCTTTTTGTGATAAAAAATACTATAAAATTCACATAAGATTTTAAAAAAATGATTTTAAATTTTTTGATAGTACCTATAGTACGGGATTCAAGATAACAGCGAAAATTATAAGGAAATAATTGTGAAATTAAATAATGTACTGAGTGGATTGGTGTCTTCGAAAAGCAATTTTTTTAAAAAAAAATCAAGAAATAAGTGTACAATATAATATGTATTGAAAACTGTTTAACGATACAACGGAAAATTTAACACCGTTAGTCGTCGGACTGCTGCGAGACACAAGGGTCCAACTAGGGATTATTGGGGGTAATTTTCGTAGTAGGGATTATTCCCGAATAATCGTCTCAAGTAGGGATTATTGTGGGCAAAAACCCCAAAAAATAAGGTTGTGTTTTGTTTGTTAGTATTCAGTAGTAAATTATTTTTCAGTTCATTTTTTTCTATTCAAATCAGATTTTTTTTAGTTCAATTTAGTTAATTATTTTTTTTAATCAGTTCAATTTACAATAAAGTACTAGTAATTCTTCTTTTTTTTCTCTCTCTTCTCCCTCTCCTCCAAAAAAAACCCTAGCCTCCACTAGGAGCTGCCATTAGTGCTCTATACACTAATGGTAAGCCCCCAAAAGTTCAAGTTAATAGTATTTTCTAGTCTAGTTTCAGTTTTAGTATTAACAAAACCAGTCTCTTCAATAGTAAGAGTAATATGTTTAGTTATGAGACTAATTGTTCTTATAAAGTTTAATGACCATGTGGATTTACAAAGAGTTGTGTTCATCAAGATGGAAAAATCAATACCAGAATCAGACATTCTTCAATGATATATAGGGCCCTTCCGCACAAAGGCTGCTCAACTGAAGACAACGATGAAAAGGAAGTCGTTCAAGTACAGAGTGATGCTACCAGTTAGTTTTTGTTATCGAATGTATTCTGCTCTATTTTGAATGTGAATGTAGCCTATAAATGTTCAAAGTGATCACTAACATGTAAATTA
>ONZK01000535.1:11181-35364 GCA_900322385.1 Pharnaceum exiguum
GGTTAGAGCGGGTCAAATTCGGGTTGAGATTCTCAACCCTAACCTAACCCGTTTAATAAACGGGTTGATCAGGTCAACCCATTTAATTAAACGGGTTGGGATTTTCAAACCTAACCCACTATTTTCGGGTTAGGTTTGTGTCGGGTTGATGGGTCGGGTTATATTTTGCCAGGTCTAGTCTCATATAAGAAAGAGTTGATCCAATTTTTTGATGTAACGTAGCTTCTTAGGGAGAAGAGAAAGAGAGCGTGAATTCAGTTCACTATTAAATAATTCTAGATGTGGGTACATCATTATATTTCTGCGATTGCAGGCCAGGGTATTTGCAATCCTCACGATCGTGAATTAGGATACTCCGTATGAGAATTCCCGTTTTCGTGGGTGCGTATGAGATGTTATCGTGTGAACCACTTTATGTGCTACAATCTGTCTTTTATACACCTTTCACCTTTGTGATATTGTGTATATTCTACCATAACATGTACCTCCAGTTTTAACGATCCCAAATTTAATACATTGATGGACCAAGGCCTGGTGGGTGATCATTCAAGGAAGCCAACAATAATAAAATATATTAACAGTCTTTTTCAAATCGGGATAAGACTGCATACATATAGCCAACAATAATCAGACTCCCTCACTACCTATCTGAGATGGGATTTTCGACTGGCCTGTTATTGGTTGACTTTCTTTGTCACTCATGTTTTGCCCCTATAAATTGCACATGCACATTCTCCCTCGGTATTCTGCATGCTATACAGAAGTAAAGAATCTGCCAGACATCACTAAACTTTCAGAGTTTCAGGCCTTAGCTTCCTGTCGTAAATTATGACATCCTCCACAAAAGGGTAAGTATCTCACAGTCTCACATCGGTAATCGATCAGGTTTTTGTGGCGTAACCGTCCAGCACATCAGCAAAATAAATTGCATCTTATGTTTCCTTTCTCTAATGTAACAGGAAACGAAGTGTTAAAGTTGGGACTCTTGGACAAGTTGATCATGGAAAATCAACCCTGACTGCAGCCATCACAAAGGTGGGCTGAACTATTATAATGTTTATCCCGGTCTTTGATTTTCTTGTGTTTTTCTCTGGATTTATTCTATGTGCTACTCCATTTTCATTTCTGTTTTCTTTCTCTCTTTGCTCTTTTCCAGGCATTTGATGTCGTATGTTTACTGAGAGTAATCTTCTCTGATGTAGGTTTTGGCAGCAGAGGGAAGAGCTAAGGCTGTCCCTTATAAACAAATCGACAATGCTCCAAGAGAGGAAGGCGTATTTGACATCAGCATGGTTAGCAGCGCAGCAGGCTCTTTGCTTCGATCTCTTAATCTTTAGAAGTTAGTAAAACTTTACTTCTGTAGTACGTACCCATTAATTGTTTATAGAGTTTGCTCATCACCCACAGGCGCATGTGGAGTATGAGACCGAAAAAAGACGCTATCTCCATGTTGACTGTCCAGAGAATGGCGACTATATCAAGGTACGTACATATCTACATGGATACATAATCTGTTTCTTTTTGCTAAGTTGGGGAGAATTTGCTCTCGAGTACCTTGACTAAGCCAAAAGAAATCTCAATAGTTTGGTTTGATGAATTAGACTAATTAAGACTATTATTAGTTTGTTACTTCAAAACAAAAATATACAGTAACTGTTAAGTTTTCAGAATGAACAAAATTGGAAAAATCACATCAAGATAGTAGTAGCAGTAGTTGCGGAACTATGGGAAAACCATTAGCAGATTTTTTATCCCATAATTAAATTATTGTTTTGAATCAAAATTTCTGGTGAAGAACCTCCTACAGTATGTAGTCTGGAAGTCAAGAATATGCTACGTTTCTTCTCCATGTATGTATACTCAAATAGTAGAATAGAGTAACATTTCTCGACCTCTTGGCAAAATTTGACGTGCAGAGCCTGGTAACTGGAGTTGCTCAACTAGATGTTGGTATCCTTGTTGTATCTGCTCTAGATGGAGTCATGCCTCAGACTAAAGATCATGTTTTACTTGCATCCCAGGTATACTCCTGTCCTACTATGCAGTGAAATCTGTGTGCCTTGGCATGATATATCATTTCTCTTCTACCTGCAAAGGTTGTGTAACTACATGTTAGCGGTCTTTGTTTTTTTTTTTTTGTTGCTTAGGTTGGTGTTGAATCATTGGTTTGCTTCCTGAACAAAGTGGATGAATTTGATGACGGCCCAGAGTCAGAAATGCTTGATGAAGTAGAAATGGAAATCCGTGGTAAGTCCATTTCTGTTTTTGACAGTGGCATGCATATATATGTAGAAAAATCGATCTCTTTCTTGGTGTTACTGTATGTACTTCAGTTAATACCATTAACATGCTTGTGTAGAGCTTGTCAGTCGGTTTGGCTTCCCAGAGGACATCTCTATTATTAGAGGCTCAGCAAAATCTGCCTTAAGGGGAACAAGCGTTGAAATAGGAAAAGAAGCTATTTTGAAACTAATGCAAGCTTTGGATGGATACGTTCCTGTTCCTCGTCCTGCCTCTCCACTTAACCCTGAGGTAATTAAGCAGATGTGTTTTTGTTTTTCTTTTTTTTGGTGAGATATTTTTGTTGTCCTTTAATTCTTTAAATATACTACTCACTTGGGAGTCATTGTATTATCTCTGAGAGTCTGACACTCTGACTTGTGTTATGAGTTTGTGACCATTTGCTCAAGCAATCAAATAGTCTAACGAAAGTACGAAACTTGTCATCTAACTTAACTAGTTTCTTGCTCAATGGCATTATCTATTTATCTGGTTCTTTCTCGTGTCTATATTATGCTGGATTATTAGCCAAACTGCAAAGGCCAGTAATCAAACATTGTCCGCTATTATTTACTGTAGGTAACTTACCAGAAGTTTGAAGTTAGGATATACGTCCTCAAAAATGGAGAAGGCGGGCGTAACACTCCGTTATCTAACAATTTCAAAGCTCAGTTCTCTATGGGAAGCAAGAGTGTGACAGTGACATTGAATTGGCCACCAGGCGTGAGAATGGTGATGCCCGGAGACGATATGACTGCAACTTTTGAATTGGAATCCCCTATTTCTCTGGAGAAAGGTTGGTTTAACTCATCAATGCTAAAACTAAGGTTAAATTTGTTACACTTCAATTTTGTGCAAAGTTGAGGCACCCATTGGTATGGTACTGATAGTGTCTTGTGAATTGTGATTGTCTCTGAAATTGAATGTCAGATTTGTGAAAATAGATATAAGAATTGTCATAACCAATTAACTAGAATATGATGTATCCTTGTCAAAAAAAAATAATAACTAACATCGTTAAGTTGTTCAGATATTCGAAGACTTCTGTCATTAGTGAATGTCTGTTTGTGAAAGTAGATAAAAGACTTTATCATTAGGAGTACTTCTGTGGGCGAACGATAGTCTGAAATACACAGAGCGAGCATTTGTGAACCGTAAACACGGGACCTACCCATTCTGAGAGCACAATTCAAGTATGAATGTTGGATAGAACTTGAATCTGTTTCTGTAGAAAAATACACAGAGCTACCACAGATATTTTTGATGCTTTAGTCATACTTCCATGCGTTAGGTACAGTGCCTATGAATTGAAGTTGAAAGAACTATTAATTATCTCCATCTTTCAGTTTAGGTCAAGTTGAAAGAGTTATGAATTATCTCCATCTTTCAGCTTAGGTGATTATATACTATAGTAAAATGGCAAAGAAAACCTTCCCGTACTTCTTATTTTTGGTGAAGTATTTGGAAGTATTGTAGTCATACTTCCATGCCTTGTGTTCATCTGTTGACTTGTTTACATGGTCCTTGAAGTAGACACTTTCTTAAGGAGCTAATAGCTATGCGTAACTCTTTTGCAATCACCTTCTGGTAACTCGCAGGGACAAGGTTTGATTTGAAGGAGGCAGAACGAACAATCGCAAAAGGTCTTGTTATAGCCTTATAGGAGTAATCAGTTAAACTGTGTTCGCTGGATAAACAAAAAGTGTCTCAATTCTCACGATGCGCTTAATTTCATACGTATGTGGAATCTTTGTAATTCGAATGTATGCTCTAGCATTACAAATAAGATATGTAAACTCTGACTCTGTAAGATGTTTGAAAAAGTGAGCTGGAACTGTCTCATTTTAATTAGCGATGCAAAAAACAATTTTTTCTTTGACATTGTAAACTTCAATTCTCAACTCAATATTTGTACTACATTCATGTCATCCCAGATTCATTGATAAACCCAATTAACCTAAAGATAGATATGCTTAAATGGTTACTTTGAGATTGGGGCTTCGACTTTCGCACTTATTTACCTTTTTTTGGGTGACATCTTCTCTTCCGTAACAATTTATATGGTACATGGAAGTGTAAAACGATCACTATACAAACCAATGTATTTTTACTACTATTTAATGTTTTTTTTTTAAACAAATACATTTTCGAAAAGCATTTTTCTAAAACACAAATACACCTACATATCTTGATGATGAAGGTATGATTCTGCCCGTTGTAATGGAAGAATCTTTGCTCTTAATTTTTAAAAATCCAGTCAATCACAACCGCACATCATAACCGTTATGATGCATGTTTCCAACCACTAGCACCATTAAATAAAACGATATAATTGGAAAATCAACTGACACGTGATCAAATTTAATGGTCAACCTATTAACTTAACGGTTAAACCACTAAAAAGATAACGTTAGCAAACCTCAGGTAACCAAAAAATATATTGAATACTTTGGATAACCAATCGTACATTATGCCAAACCTCAGGTAACCAAAATGTAAAATATCCTTAAATAAAAGGGTATAATTGGAAAATCAATTGCCACGTCAGCAAATTTAACAGTTAACCTATTAACTTAACGGTCAAACCACTAAAAAGGTAACGGCAGCAAACCTCAGGTAACCAAAAAAACATTTCCAATACCTTGGGTAACCAATCGTTAATTAGGCCAAACCTTATGGCATCAAAAGGTAAAATATTCTATATATTTTAGTCCCAAAAAAATGAGTGCACTAATTTCCCATGTAGTGATAGGTGTAAATAGCAATAAGAAAAACTAATTTTTAACTTTTCTTATTAGTTTGGTGTATTTTTACTACATTATCATTCTTTTTTGACATTTGTATCATTTAATGTTTGTTATATTTAATTCAATGTATATCACCATGTTAAATACTCATTTTTATATTAAAAAAGTAAAAAATAGGGAAGACCTAGACAACCTTTTTAAGCTTTTCGATCATTAAGGTAGGGAAATAACTAGTGGCCAGGCCGAGCCCGGCCCTAACCTCCTCTACCGTTATGAGGAAAAAGTATACCCCTTCTCCATCCTAAAATAAATGTACTTTTAAACTATATCATATATATTTAAAAAAGTCATTTATTGAGCTATGTAATAAATTAAATAGAAATTTTCGTACTTTACCTATAATTATAGTGTATATTACTTTATTAATTGACAACATAATATATGTTATGAGCAAAATAGTAAATTAGTGTAAAATAGTAGTTAAAAATGAACACTAGTTTAGGACATTTAGTTTAAATAAAAAATAACATAGGGAGGGTAACAAATTTTAAAATTAAGCTATATTTCTCTTTCATTTTCCTTTTCCTACCGTGAGGAAAGCGGGAAAAATGAGGAACATGCAATATGGCGGGAAACACACCACGGCTGCCCCTAATAAAACCAGCATTAGTCAATAATTTCAGTAGAATAGAGATCAATTCTTTTGTTTCACATTGTAGTTTACAATAACGTTTTTTGACATCTTAATTAACGGTGAGTAAACAATTTTGTCTGAGCTACATTTTATGATATTCCTGCCATTAAACCGGCAATTTGAACTCTTGGAAGGAGTAATGATGTATTGGCAAAGAAGTACGCTGTTGTGGTGCACGTACGGGCATACAATATGAATCTGTTATTTGGTTTAATGAGCGCGCGACTTGGAAAGAAGGATAGTTGTATCTCCAATTCTTAGGTACACCTCGGGTGTACCCGTACACCCTATAAATTTATAACTAATATTATAACATATATCATTAGTCACATTTTTAATGCCATTAGTCAGTTCCTTTATATTTAGTCATAAATCCATAAGGTGTACCGGTACGGCGGTACACCCGGTACCTTGTAGGATTGTTGTCAATTTTCATTGTTCATTTGTGTCTTTTTATACAGTATAATATACCTTGACCACTTGAAAGTTTGGATGGCCTCAATTATGACATTGCTAGGATGTTACTCGAGACTTTACTAAAATAGCAATATTGGTGAAACTCTTTATCAATTTAACAATTTTTCAAAACTATTTCCAATAATGACAAAATCAAAGTTGACTCAACTAAGTAAATTAGACCGCTGATGAAATTCATTTTGCGGTTCGGTTTTTTGTTTGTTCTAACTAAACTGTGCTAAAAATGACGGGTTTGGGTCGGTTTTGGGTGTAAACTAAATTCCTTCTGGCTCACACTTCCTTATTTGGTCAACCCCAAGTTACCTTACCACCTCACCCATTGCCTACGGATAAAAATGGTCTTAATACGTGACTCCTAATGGCACTCCATTAAAACCAACACGATGATGTTTCACTTGCCAGAAAATGTCATAGGTAGGCAATAGTACTTGCACATCGTTTCTCATGAAAAATGATGAATATTGACTGATGTCTATGTGACTTGGTGGTGTACTGAGTTGAAATTTCGTTGTCATAGATTGGAGAAATTTGATGGGCTACGGTACCTTGTAGGACCTCGCACGAGTCACGACTTGTCTACTCGGGTCTTGTATAATTATGCAGGAAGATCGAGGTGCTCCTAGCCTCCTAGGTGGGAGGGGGCCGGGTGGGGAGTGGAGCCTTGAAAGGATAGCAATGTTGGACGGTGGACAGTTTTAGCGGTGGCTCGGCATAAAAATTGAGTAATTAGCTAGTAATAATTGATTTAGTGGCTGGTATTGTAACCGAACACAAAGAAGAAAACACTCAAACAGAACCCAAATTTAAAAATTAACAAGAACGTACTGTTTTCCTCCGGTCTTTGTTTTTGGTTGCCTTCACATTAATTTCGTCATTTAGGGAAATAGTTTTAAATAATTGTTAGATTGGTAAATAGTTTCACCAATATTGCTATTTTGGCAAAAGTCTTGATGTTACTCACAATTGGTTAAAAAAACCTTGCTGTACGAAACACGAATACACTAACAAAAATAAAGCATTAGTCTGCCTTATCTAGACAAAATCAAAGAAATTAAATCAGTTTTGAAGATATTCTTGCAAATTGCAATCATGGATGAGATTCTCGTATTGGTGAGAGGATCATCTTCTAAGTTGATAAGTTCTAATCCAACTCGATGAAATTAACAAATGTTTTCTCGTCATCACTTCCTGCATGGCTTCAGCTGCCGACCCCTCACCTTCCAAATCATGAAAAAAAAATAAACAATTCATTACGGAGAAGAGAAAGAGAACGTGAATTCAGCTCACTAATAAATAATTCTAGATGTGGGTACATACTACATACAGCAATTTTTGTTAGAAGAACAGGCCACATGATCATGATATTTCCGCGATTGCAGGCCAGGGTATTTGCAATACCTCACGATCGATCGTGAAATAGGATACTCCGTTTGAGAATTCCTGTTTTCGTGGGTGCGTATGAGATGTCATCGTGTGAACCACTTTATGTGCTACAATCCGTCTTTTATACACCTTTATTTGTGAAATTGTGCATTACATATACCTCCAGTTTTAACGACCCCAAATATAATACATTGATGGATCAGGCCTAATCGGTGATCAATCAAGGAAGCCAACAATAAATAATTCGGTTGACTTTCTGTATAACTTATTTTGCGCCTCTATAAATTGCACATGCACATTCTCCCTTGGCATTATGCATGCTTATACAGTTATACACTGCCAAAATATATAACAGTATAGTATCTGCTGGAAAACACTAAACTAGCAGACTTAGCTTCCTGCTTAAGTTATGGCATCCTCCACAAATGAGTAAGTATCTCACATCGGTTATTTATCAGGTTTTTGAACTCTTACATTATCGTTGGAGTTTATCAGGTAATTTATCAGCAAAACAAAATACATCTTATGTTTCCCTTTTCTAATGTAACAGGAAACAAAGTGTTAAAGTTGGGACTCTTGGACAAGTTGGTCATGGAAAGTCAACCCTGACTGCGGCCATCACAAAGGTGGGCTGAACTAGTATATTGATTATTCTGGTCTTTGATTTGTGTTAAACTCGTCCATGAAGAGGTGATAGAAGCCTGTGAGATTCAGCCAAAAATCAATTGGCAATGGACGGAGGTCACACTCACTTATAAACATCTCTAAGCCATAAGCCATTAGACACACGTCACACAACCAATGAGGGACAACTAGTCACCACTATAACACACATACTTTATTTATGTTTCTTTCTTTCTTTGCTCTTTTCCAGGCATTTGGCATTATTTGATGTCGTATATGTAGTGTATTAAGATTTAGGAGTCACAACTTAAGAATGTTACTGAGAGTAATCTCTCTGATGTAGGTTTTGGCAGCAGAGGGAAGAGCTAAGGCTGTCCCTTATAAACAAATTGACAATGCTCCAAGAGAGGGAGGAGTACTTGACATCAACATGGTTAGCAGCTAGCTATGCTCTTTGCTTCAATCTCTTAATCTTTCAGCTAAAAGCCTTAGACATTAGTAAAACTTTACTTCTGTAGTACGTACCATTGTTTATGGATTTTGCTCATCACCCACAGGCGCATGTGGAGTATGAGACCGAAAAACAACGCTATCTTCATGTTGACTGTCCAGAGAATGGTGACTATATCAAGGTACGTACATATTACATGGATAATCTGCTGTTTCTTTTGGTTAAGTTGATTGGGGAAAATTTACTCGCGAGCTGAGTACCTTGACTAAGCCAAATGTAATCTCAATATTTTGGTTTGATGATTTAGGTTGAGACCAGGGGCAGATGCAAGTTTTTAGTGCCGCATCACTACCCATTCGTGTGCCCTGCACTACCTAATAATACTCGTTTGCTCTAACACAAATACACAATCAGCCCTTTAGTACTATTGTCTAAATTTATATTTGCAGCGCACCACATGCATGAATTTAGCTTCTGAATCTCGCCACTGGCTGAGACTATTATTAGTTTAGTACTCCAATCCGAAAATATAAATGAACGGTTGTTTTTTCAGAATGAACAAAATTGGAGAAACCACAACTCCACAAGATAGTAGTAGCATTGTAACAACAGTTTCGGAACTACGGGGAAAACATTAACAGATTTGTTATCCCATAAATTATTGTTTTGACACTAAAATTCTCGTGAAGAACCTCCTAGGCTCCTATAGTACTACTCCGTATATATGTATGCACTCTTAAGCTTCGATCCAGTTGTACATTGTACATAAGTAGTCTGGAAGTCCTGCTGCGTTTCTTCTGCATGTATATATACTCAAGTAGTAGAATAGAGCTGAGTAACATTTCTCGAACTCCTGGCAAAATTTTGACGTGCAGAGCCTGATAACTGGAGTTGCTCAACTAGATGTCGGTATCCTTGTTGTATCTCCAGATGGAGTCATGCCTCAGACTAAAGAACATGTTTTGCTTGCATCCCAGGTATACTTCTGGTCCTACTATATATGAAGTGAAACCTGTGTTTTTTTTTTTTGAAAGCAAGGTAAGAAATGGGGATACTAGGAGGGCCTCCTCGAGGCACACTCATGGTCTATCATCGCAAAGAATATAATGCTATCTAACTCTCTCGACCAGGAGGTCTCCCAAACAATCGTTGAATTACAAACATGACCATAGTTGGCCATCCAATCTGTGTGGTTTGGCTTTGGCATGATGATGTCTCTTCTAAAATGTAATTTTGATAGTGTCATTTGGTCATATCTCCAATGTTCCTTTGGCCCCTTCCCGGCTTCTGCTTGTAAGTGAGCTAATTGCCCTGTTTCTTCCAATACCAGACCTGGCCGGAGGGAGGGTAGAAAAAAAACAAAGAAAGGTTGTCTAACTACATTTTGGCGGTCTTTGCTTTTTCCTTAGGTTGGTGTGCAATCATTGGTTTGCTTCATGAACAAAGTGGATGAATTTGAAGACGACCCAGAGTCAGAAATAAGTGAGGAACTAGAAATGGAAATCCGTGGTAAATAAAGGGAATGACTTTCTTCTTTTTGACAATGGCATATATATGTAGAAAAATCTATTTCTTGATGTTACTGTATGTACTTCAGTGAATACCATATCATTAACATGCTTCATTTTTTCGGTTTGGCTTGGTGGTGTAGAACTTGTCAGTCGGTTTGGTTACCCAGAGGACACCCCTATTATTAGAGGCTCAGCAAAATCTGCCTTTAAGGGGAACAAGCGTTGAAATAGGAAAAGAAGCTATTTTGAAACTAATGCAAGCTTTGGATGGATACGTTCCTGTTCCTCGTCCCCCCTCTCCACTTACCCCTGAGGTAATTAAGCAGATGCGTTATTTTTGTTGTCCTTTAAATATACTACATACGTGAGACTCTAACTTTTGTTGTGAGTTTGCATTGTGACCATTCAAATAGTCTGAAACTCGATCGCATTTGTTGTAGATAGACGTACTCAATGAACATCTAACGAAACTTGTGACCCAAAGGCCAGTAATCAAACATTGTCTGTTGTTGTTCAGGTAACTTACCAGGACTTTGATGTTAGAGTTTACGTCCTCAAAAATGGAGAAGGGGGGCGTAACACTCCGTTATTTAACAATTTCAAAGCTCAACTTTCTATTGGAAGCACGAGTGTGACAGTGACAGTGAAATGGCCACCAACTGTGAGGATGGTGATCCCCGGTGACGATATGACTGCAATTTTAGAGTTGGAATCCCCTATTTCTGTGGAGAAAGGTTGGTTTTACTCATCAATGCTAATGTAGCTGGTTAAATTTGTTACCTTCAATTTGTCAACAGTACATAAGATGTCCGATGGCATTGTCATTAGTGAATGTCAGTTTTGTGAAAACAGTTTATCATTAGGAGTACTTTTGTGGGCGAAAGAGACTCAGATATGCACAGAGCGATCGATGCATTATTGAATCGTAAACATGGGACCTACGCATTCTGAGAGCATATGCAATTCCAGTATGCATGAATGTTTGAGGGCTTGAAAGTTGAATTATCTGTTTTTTGTGAGAGAAACATAAGTTAATAGAAGTTGTTAAAAACATGATTATAATCGATTATGATTGTTCATCACTGTTGACTTGTTTTCTCTGAGTCATTCTCCTGTGCTATTATAAATACTTGCATGCCTTGTATAGTGTACGTGTTCATCTGTTGACATGTTTACAAGGTCCTTGAAGGAGAAACTTTTCTAATGAACTATGCGTAACTCTTTTGCAATCACCTAACTCACAGGGACAAGGTTTGATTTGAAGGAAGCAGAGCGAACAATCGGCAAAGGTATTGTTATAGCCTTATAGGAGCTATCAGTTAAATTGAGTTCGCTGGATACAAGTACAAAAAGTGTCTCAATTCTCAAGATGCGCGGCGCTTAATTTCATACATATGTGGAATCTTTGTAATTTGAATGTAAGCTCTTAAGCGTTACAAATAAGATATGTAAACTCTTTCTTTTTTTCTTGTTCCCTTTCTACTTCAAGATTATAAGCTCACGCTCAAAAATTGAGCTGGAACTGTCTCAATTGAGCTGGAATTAGCGATGCAAAAACAATTTCTTCTTTGACAATGTAAACTTCAATTCTTAACTCAACATTTGTACTACATTCATGTCATCTCGGATTCATAAATAAACCCAATTTACCTAAAGATAGATCTACCTTCATTTAAGATAACTCACACTATTTTAAGTTATAAATTAGGTCCTCTCTTGTCCAGCCCTTAGATAGTAAATGGAGGGTCGGTAAATTATATCATACACTCGGGTGTACCTTACACCGTTCACCCCCTTTAATGTGGATGATTAAAGATTGAGCCTTTTATTTTTTATTAAGTATTGAGTCTAAAACAAGAGAAATAAACAAAGAAGGTGTACGGAGCAAGGTACACCCGTGTGTACGATGTAAGAATTCAGGAGGGTCTATGTTATGTGAATTTGTGAAGGGTTGCCCTTTAGGCCCTTGTTTTTTGAGATTAAAAAAGAAAATCAATTTATAAAAAAAATTCTTATTATTTTGGTGTATTTTTAGTACATTGTTATTCTTTTTGACATTTGTATCATTTAATGTTTGTTATATTTGATTCAAATATGTACATCGCCATGTTAAATAGTTATGAAAGATGTATGAAGACTATAAACATGAAAGATCATCAAAATTTTAAAACACTAGCTATTGTCAAGACACACATGAACGAAGCTTTACTAAAACTATGCTATGTTTAGGTTAGTATAGTTCAGGGTATCCGGTGCAAAAATAATATAGGGGGTTTGTACCAGTGTAAAATAATATAGTTTAGGAGTACCCTGTGCAAAATTTTATAGTTTAGGAGTACCCGGTGCAAAATAATATTAAACGTGCAATTGTTTTAAAACTATTTTAAACATAATAAGGGTAATATGGTAATTAACGATGTTAAATATTGACTAAGTTGTAGAAGTTTAAAGCATATTCCAAATTAAGAGAAGATCATTGGGGAACAAACTATTATAATTCAGGGTATCCGGTACAACTTTTGATAGACATGAATAAATGATATATCAAGTGAAAGTTGAGGGTACCCCGTGTGAAAACCCCGTTTAAAAATAAGAGTAATTGGACTAACCTTGATACCCCTAGGTGGGCAAAACGAAAAAAAAAGAGAGCAAACACTGTTGCCCATTATCTGTGATGACGAACATCAAGATCTGTCGTCACAGTTTTTTTAGTTGGTTAACAAAAATATCCGTAACAACAATTTCTTATATTTGTGATGACAGATATTGTTATCGGTCACGATGGATAAGAGAATCCGTGGTCATATATAAGATGGGGATGGTGGAGTTGGGTCGGTGTTTCGGGCCATAGGTTTAAGATTAGGTATCCAATTAAAAATTAAAAATAAGAATAAGTGGTCAAGAGTGTTTGCCTTTTTTTTTTTAATTTTTTTTTCACATAAGGGAAATCTTCTTAAAAATAAAGCCATTTCTCTTTCAATTTCCTATCGTGAGGAAAGCGGGACAAAATGGCGGGAAACACACCACCGGTGACCCCTTAGTCCTAGTCTAGTTTTGTGTCAAGAACAGTAGCTTGTTCCTTAGTCAGTTTCTTAAGTCCTAGTCTAGTTTTGTGTCGGTCATTGTCTATTATCTTTTGGTTTAGTAAATTATTAGAGTTAGAATCGTACTAGAATTAGCATATAACGAGTCATACACTTTCTCCGTGGGATCGACCCCTACTTATCCTATCTATTTAGTTAGTTTATTTTAGGGTTTAATTTGAGGTGTAACGACAACGCAACAACCATGGTGAGCGACCTGAGCGTCCAGGGCCGGTCCTAGTAAAAAGGGTTTGGGCATTTTTTTTTTTTATAACAACAACAAACTCATTTAATCCCATCTCGAAAGGAGTTCTGAGAAAGTTATAAATTGACATGTGAATTTGTAAATGGATGACCCCTAACAATTTTTTTTAAGAAAAATATAATTTATAATTTTTTTATTATTTAGGTGTATTGTTAATACATTGTGATTCTTTTTAACATTTTTATCATCTAATGTTTTGTTATATTTGATTCAAATATGTCTATCACCATGTTAAAAATATTCATTTTTTATATAAAAAAATAAAAAAGAGGGAGGGCATGGAGAGATTTTTTAAGTCCTCCACTTAAGGTAGGAAAATACATAAAGCTCGTCCTGTCCTCCGACCTCCGTTGCCCAGCTCTACCGTCATTATGAGGAAAAGTATACACCTTCCATCCTAAAATGAATGTACTTTTGTAACCATATCACACACATAACATCATTTACTGAGCTATGTAATAAATTAAATGGAAAATTTTTCTATTTTACGTCCAATTAATTTTGTACATTATATATTACTTTTTTCTATGAACAACATAATAAATATTATGAGTAAATAGTAATTCAGTGTAAAATAGTACGTAGTTAAGACAAACACTAATTATACCCTAATAAAGAAAACATTATTTCATGACAATTTTATTTTTTTTTAAATCAAAAAGAAGTTGGGGAGTAACAAATTTAAAAAATAAACTCATTTCTCTTTCGCGGGAAAAAAAGGAACAAAATGGCGGGAAACACACCACCGCTGACCCCTCATAAAACCCTCATTTACTCATTTTCCCCCACTCTCTCCACCGCACTCCACTCTCTCTCTTCTTTCTCCTCTCACAAAAAAAACAAAAAACAAAAATGTTCTCATCCTCTCAATACGACGTCGGATCAACCCCTTCCCAAACCGAGAACTACAACAACGGCAACGGCCCTTCCCCTGCTTCCAAAGTAACTACCCCTATCTCTCTCATTTCCTTTCTTTTATATTTTGTCAAACTACTAATTACTAATTACTTCTTTTTTTATGTTATCCCCTTTCAGAATAAGTTCGCCTCGGGACCCGTGCCAGTAACAGTGAAGCAGATCAGCCAGGCATCTCACTCATCCAACGATGACAACAAGTCTAATTTCGTCATTGACGGCGTTGACGTCACCAATGTAAATTCCTTGCTATCATTTTAATTACTTTACTCCCTCGTCCTAAATTAGTTGTCATTATTGTTATTTTATTATTAGCCTGCCCGGCTGCTATTTTTTTGTTACAATTTTAAAATTAGACGGAGAGAGTAATATTACTTACGATTAAAGTAAATAGCCATTGTTATGGTTTTTTGATTACTAGGCAGTGGCGGATCCATGATTTTTTTTATTATTAATGTGGTAGGAGTACGTAAAATAGATTAAATGAATTGAGTTATTGTTAATAAACTTTTATTTTTGGCTTTACTTGCTAGTAGCTACTTTTGCTAGTGTAAAGAAGATTTTTAAAAAATAGTTTAAATGATGTTGTCAATTGAGGCTGGCTTTTGATGGGTTATGTTTGTAATATTTATTATTAGGGAAATTTTGAATTTTCTGTTGAGAAGCATTTGAAATCGTATTGGCTGATGAGACTAATTGGGATTTAGAAGTTACATTTGGAATTTTAGATATGAAGACTTGTGTTAAAGGGTGTGTGCCCTCCACCCATTGCCATGCCAATTGGTGTTGGGTTGGAAGAAGCTTATATCACCTCTCCGTGAGCCGAGTTTAGCAACTTGCATTGTGTTTGATATAAAAAGAGAGGAGAGGGTTAATTTTAAGTGTAATTCTTACTGAATTGCTTGCTGAAATGGTTGAATTTTGTCTTTCTGATTTTCTCAGGTCTTTGGGTCTTATTTATGAAATTTTTCTCCATTTTAAAAAGATTGCATCTTTTAACTTATTTATAGATATTAGTATTTAAGGTGAGTTTTTGATAGTTGAAATTGTGAAATTGGTAAGAAAAGGTGACTATGTTGTGACTATTGATAAGCTTGTTGAATGTGTGTGCAGGTCAAATTGGTGGGAATGGTATCTGACAAAACAGAAAAAGTGACTGATGTTTCGTTCGTGATTGATGACGGAACTGGACGCATTGGATGCAAAAGATGGTAATGAATATTACACAATTGATGCAAAAATGTAAAACAAAGCATCACTATTTATCGCTTAGTCATGAGCAGTTGCATTGCTTGTGTTTCTTCGTCTCTGATATTGAATCTTTGATCCAGGGTCAATGAACCTTTTGACAGAAGGCAAATGGAGGTCATAGAGTAAGTTCTTAGACTTCACCGTTCTTGTGTGTGCATCCATGTGACTATATCATTTATTTAACTAAAGATAAGAGTGTATTTCAATGCTGCAGAAATGGCATGTACGTTCAGGTTGTAGGTCACTTGAAGTTATTCAAAAACAATACTGATATACAAGCCTTTGATGTGAGGTTTGTCTATTCTCTTCACTCATATTGTTTAAGGATTATCAGTGTTATGTTGAATGTGCAGCTGTATTCTCTCGTATTCTGTTGATTGTTATTATTGCTGCGACTTGATGATCTAATGTATGTTTCTATCATTTTATTGTCTGGCACTGTCTACTTGTCTAGTATGAGTGTTTGTATGCATTCGAATAGACAAATATGTGTCATTTTTGCTCTTGGGTCCTTGATTTTTGGTACTTTTAGGTAAACTTTTGACTATGAGCTTGGCTGGGAAGCATTTAGCGGAGCCTGATTATACATCATCACAATTATACCATGCCAAGTTTGCTTTCCATTATAGAGAGAAAAACTATCACGTAAATATGAAGGAAGTCATTGTATGAAGGAAGTCATTGTCTAACCAACTTTGTCAGTTAGAAAGAGCTAGGGCTTTTGCAAACAACATTAAGTCGACTACATTTGCAGGCTGTATGTAATCACATTAAATGCCTGATGTGATGGCATGTGTAGTTTGCTGTTGGATATGCGTCCTATACTGTACCTTTGCTTAGATGGCTGGGGTGTGATACTAACTTTGTGATCTAATCAAGCTAGATATTACGTGTCATCGCATAAACAGAGTAGATAAAGGTTTTGGTAGCAGGACTATTGCTTGCGTTACTCTGGATTTTGCATGCTTTGTCCATGGGCTTTGTGATAAATGCCTCCATTTCAACCCGTGTCCAAGTAATATGCGAAACTTGATTTTTTTGGGGACTAACCAATAACCATTTCATGTCTCGTTTTTGATCCTGTTAGCACAAACTTCAGTTAGTATTGGAATATGGTTCAAAGCCTGTAAACATACTTGAGATCTCTTGGACCATTTGATACCCAATGACAAGCTACCCGTATCCATTTCAAGAGAATAACATCAATTGTGGCGAGGGTTTTAGGCGTTTCATATGTTAATAGGCCTCTGATTAGCCTAGCTAGCAGATTGAACATGTTGTTAGTCTGCATCATCTGTGTTCCATTTTTATGTCCCATCCCATTTCATGTTCCAATTTAACCCACCGTACCTGGTTAGTTTCCAGAGTATAATGTTTTAGTGGATAATGCTCTTCACATGAAATAAGTACCTCTCAAAGTAGTATCTTGATTGGATCTGGAAGTTTCTGATTAAGATCTTTCCTAAACAATTTTTCCGTCATATTTTTTTGTTAGCGGTCAGTCCCCAGAACTTTGTTTGGGAAATAGGGGGGTCTAGTATATGGCTTTGTTTGTAAGATTCATTCAATTCAGTTGATTTAGCTTGTAAAGCTAGAAATCCGCCCTGTTCAGTCCTTGGCAGTTGACAATGGCCACTTATACTGATATTGGTGTATTTTGTTCATTTGTTGTTCTACACTTATTAGGCCTTGCTGGGGCAGACACATGGTAGTTGCTAATTTCATTTACTATGGCTTACTAAAACTTGTATCATACATTCATACTGTATGGATATTTTCATTTCATATAAATTTAGAGTGACCTGGATTCTGTTTTTTTTATAGGCCTGTGACTAATTTTGACGAGGTTACTCACCATTTTGTGGAATGCATTTATCAGCATACACACCAAAAGAAGTCACAGGTATAGTGCAGCCGGTTTTGAGGAATTTCCTACTACTAGGAGAGATGACCCTCCATTTACAGTGTCTGACTTTGTAGCTATATTTTTCTCCATCAGCTGGGAGGTGATTCCATTTCTCAAAGTCAGAGCTCCACAATCAAAAGCGAACCCAATGCATTCCACTCATCTCCACCTAAACAAGTACGTAATGAGACACAATTTGATATCTGCTGTCTAATACTCTGTAAAGGAATCTGTGCTTTTCCAGCTTGTTCTCTAATTTGTGTTTCCTATTTTCAAGTTCTGTACGCAGATGGGTGTTGATGGTCTAAAAGAGATCGATCAAAGGGTGCTTGAATTTCTTAACCAACCTTCAAGCTTGTAAGTTGTGAATCATTGCTTAATTCAATTCCCTTACACTATTCTCTTCAAGTCTGGTGTTGACTATCAATTGATATTACTAGCTCAAATACCGCACTGGTCAATTATGGTTTAATTTGTTTGGAATTAACAAGTTTTTTTTTTTTAAATTCGTGCTAAAATATTGTCACTATTAATTTCTAGTAAATACTTTGACAATAATTTTGGTTGTAAATCGGATTGCATGCCATTTTTTGTCTTTTTCTTTTTTCTATTTCTTTACTTCTTTGAACAAGACAAGTGAACTCATATATTGAACACATAAAATTTGCAATTTATCGATGTATTTAAGTTACCCATTCTCTTAATAATAGTATAGATTCGGCATCTCTGGTGCTATTCTCCCTGTTCATGAGATTAAAGACTGTTACATTTAGGCGTCTTTGCAGGAAATGCCTAAAATCTTAATGTGATGTTGGATCAACAAGAGGGGTGTTTTGCTCCCTGTTCATTGAGATGAAAGACTGTTACTTTTAGGCTCCTTTACCCCCGCTTGGGGATTGCCTATAATCTAAACGTGATGTCTGATCAACAAGGGTACTGCTGAGTGTTGATTCCTAATCACCAAAATAATGTACCTTCTTTCAGGGCACAAGAAAAGGGTGTACACAGAGCTGAAATTGCAAAGCATTTGAAGCTTTCTTTGGAGAAGATAATGTAAGTCTCTCTTGTTACTGCAGTCCACAGCTAAATATGCCGCTTCCTGAGAAAGACAGCCCTGGTATTACATTTGGTGACCTGTTCATTTCATGTTTGTCTTAGGGAATCGATCACATCATTGGAGGAGGAGGGCCTGGTGTACTCTACAATCGATGAAAACTATTATAAATCCACTTCCGCTTAGTGATATTAAAATTGCAGAGTGATGACTCCAGAATACAGATGTAAATCGGAGGTTATCACATCATTTCTCTCTGGGTGCGTGAAAACCTATCGAAATGTTCTTATTTCCTAGCTTAGTTCTCTGTTGATAGTTTGGGTGTTGAAAACTTCGAACTCTTAAGCGCTTGCTTTAGATCAAAAACAGCCCGTGTTACTCGAAGTCTAAGGAAGTCAATCTCTTTTGCCTCTTATTTCGATTTCTCTTCTAACTAAACAAAAAAAAAACCATTCTCTTTCTCCTGTAGAAACCCCAAATCGTGGTCACAAAATAATTTAAGGGGTCACAACCAAATTGAACACAAATTGTGCTTAAAATGTCACAGATGAAAAACAAACGAGTCACAAATTGTGCTCGAATGGTCACAAATTAAATCTCACGATCAGAAATTAAAAACTCACAATCACAAATTACGCTCAAAATAAAATGGAACTCGTAGGGTCACAATTTTAATTTGAGTGGAAGCGTGTTGAGACAAATTATGATGTCACCAGTGATTAATGGCGGTGAAATGACGAATTAGACCGACTTTGACTAATATAGCCGATTTTGATCAAACTACTCATGCACCCTAGCTCGAAGTTAGCTCGCTCTTTTACGACTCGGCTTTGTCCGAACACTTTGATCAACTTTGACCCGAATTGAAATGAGTGGTCTCTCGAGCCAAGTCAATGACCAGCTCTACATCTAGGTGAACACGGCACAGGCAAACAATATAATGGTCCATCATCCATTAGCTAGAAAGAAGTAGAAGGCAAAGGAATTAAGCGAAAGGCGCATCTAATGTGTGGCATATGTTTCCAAAGTTTATGCTGGTTTTAATTCTGGATTTCTGGTCTTAACGGAAGCCATGTATCAATCACTCGTATCAGTCGTATGTATAATTCACGTGAAGACCCATCTCTGTTGGGACCTTCAATTATTAAAGGTCGCAATCCCTCCTTTTACATCACAAGGTAATAATTATCGACTCCCTTCATCCTATGCATCCCGTCTATAAAAAAAATTGCGCCTTCAACTTTTCAGTCAACTTCTATAAATTTGACACAAAATGTGAGCCTCTGTTTCTTTTTCTCTTTCATTAATTTCATCTTAAAATGATCTGTACTTCAAAATTGATGCGAACAATTCATTATTGCACCCTTATAGTCATGAACAATCAAACTAACTTTTACAGCGAGTTTTTTGAAAAATTAAACTTTCATTAAACCATCAATAATTATTTTGACTATAAAATACGTTAATTCTAATGAATACATACATACACAAAGTTTCAACTTTGACATATTTCAGAAAGTTTTTGGGTCTACAGGTTTGAAGGAATACCGAACGAAGATACTGAAGCGAATTGTAAAAAACAAAATAAAATAAACTAAAAAAATGAACTATAATAGCCCTACGATCAACAAAGCCCGGCTTTAAATGTACTGTACTGAATATTTGTTAACTTTGAACAAGGTTCTTCCTCCTATATGTCTCTGTCTATCCCCCACACTTTCGGGAGTTAAATAATTGGACTTTCCCCAATGATCAGCATCAGCAGCCATCCAGAACCCACCTGGGCAAGCTTCCACTCCTTTTATCCATCCTTTACTTTTCCTTATCCACTTTTTTCCTGATAATTCCTAGTCTTCTTATCTACTCCGTATGGATATGCTTTTTCTTAAATTCTTTCTCGAAAGCCAGTTCATTATACATCTGTCTATGTTCTACTGGTGAAAAATCAGCAAGTCTTTGGTACATCGGGTTTACCAGTATTAAAAATGTGACTAATGATATATATTGTAATACTAATTATAAATCCATAAGGTATACTCGTACATCTGGTGTACCTAAGAATTAATTTGTGAAAAATAGAGTAAACCATAAGAAATGTTTTGGATGAAGGCAACTATGGGTCTGTTCGGCAAACCTAACTGTAGCTGAAGCTGAAGCTGATTAGGTATCTGAAGCTGATTTGTTAGCTTAAGCTGAAACTGAAGCTTAATAGATAATCTAATTAGGGTGTTCGGATGAATTAGCTGAAGCTGAAGCTGATTAATGTATAATGACATAAAAGGACAATCATAATTACCAATTATAGAGGATAATATTTTCAGAAGGGGTAATATTGGAATGTAGAAAGCTTATTGATAGGAGATTATTTGATAAGCTTGTTTATATAGCTTACCAAATAAACTAGCTTATTCGATAAGCTGTCTCCATAAGCTGACAAAACGAACACAACTTATCTGTAAAAGTTAAGTTTATCTTATAAGTTGAGTTTAAGATTATTGAATAAGCTGTAACTAAGCTGCGAAACGAACAGGGCCATATATATATCCCGAAAGGCAATACTTTTACCCTTTGGTACCCCGTGCTGGATAACTGAAATATTAAATACAGCATATTCTGCTACAGAAAAGGAAAGGAAATTGAAAAAATGGACTAGCGGTGTCGGAGACTAATAATTGCGATCGCAAATTCTAAAAACTCATCATGTTACACTAAAAAATAACCTCAAAAGTAGCTACGGAAATTTCTATAGATAAGGGGCTAAAATATGTTGCTAAGGTGCCTTTAGTGCGAATTAGGCTACAATTTTGCCCGTTTCTAAAATCGGTGCCTTTAGCTACAACGCATTTTTGGTTTCCATTGCTACAAGAATTTGTAGTTCCATTGCTAAGCTGATTTAAACACCATACTAAGCTTAGCAAGGGATACCCGGTATCCGCATACCGCAATTAAGGATAGCAACGGATATTGTACATGCGGTGGCAGAGCCAATGTTGTAAGGGGTACGGTAGTGCAGATGCACCACCCAAAATTTTATAATGTGCATATTTTTCAAGCTAGATCGGTATTGAATTATATTGTTGGATCACTGGTTAAACTCTATTATTTCCTACTAATTTAGAGGTTAAAGATTCGAACCCTTGCACTACCTAATTTTTTGCACTGGATCCGCCACTATGTACATGCATTGCAATCATAGCAATGGAAACTCTGTTGCTAGTTTCGTTAAAAAAAATATATTTAAGAATAGGCCATTATTAATTAGGCGCGCAAGTGAAAGCATTTTATATATGTACTCACAAACATAAATTATAACTTTTTTACTAACATATATAAACAAATCAGACTCAAATTTGAGACGTCATTTAAGCGGTATGGAGCAGTTTATCACTCCAACCAACCCTACATTGTTACAACTGAGATTCTCATTCGATCAATTTGAGGTTGATTTGCACATATGTTCAATCTTAATATGATATGACTGTTCCTTCTTAAAATATATTATATAAATGATATTTTGTATGGATTAGCAGATTTATATCGGTTCACTTCTTAAAATACTTTATATGGATTAAGAGAAATAATGATTTTTAGTTAATCTTTATTTGGAAATATTATTATAGTTTTATAGAAACTTTTAACATTGGTATATAATTTATCTTCTTTATTTACACTAAATGTAATTTTCTAAGATAATTTTGGACTTTAGTTATAATTATTTTTTTCAATGTATGTCTCATTCACTATTGCTTACTGAAATAAAATATTTTGATAGTTATTCTATTATTTAATTAATTGTGCTCAAATATATGTCTAAATTAAACCACTCAATGATGTTTTCACCATATATTCTCAAGCATAATTCATGATTAGTGATCATTATAGTATGATCCGTGCAATAGGAGTATAGCTGTTAAAATATTAATTGCAAAGTAAATTGGTGATCAACTAAAACGTAGAAAACTTAATACTTTGTCTCACTTACTGAGCAATTAAAATCAAAACCGTACCATTGTTGTGAAAAACGGGTTGGACCGCCGGTTTAACCGAAAATCGTTGGTCCGCCCGCTTCCCAAACGCCCAGAAACAAGACTGGTTAGAACCGGTCAAATCGTTCAGAACTGGCTAATTTTGGCCGGTTTCCAACCAGTTATGACATAAAAAATGAAGATATATTTTTTCAAGGTGGGGGGATATTGTGACTCCCATTGGCTATTACAGCCCAGCAGAGCGCCTCCGAAGGAAAAGAGAGAAGCTAGCACCTGTAAGTTTAGAAACCCCGGACCAAGAACAAAAGGGAATAATAATTTAAAAATAGTTTTTTATACCGCTCGAACTAGTGAACCAGTTGAGAGACCGTTTTGTTGCCCGATTCAGTTTTCAAAACATTGATCTAAACTCTAGCTCGCGGTAATACTAAAATTGGTCGAGATCAGATGTCTCCGTACAGGTCTTGTTTGGAGGCAGTACATAGTTTTTTGTGTATCTCTTAGTAGAAATAAATAGAAGTAATTTGTTACGAGTATATATAACGCGATCAGAGACGTGTGTTTTATACTAGGTCAGCCTAGTAATGTCCCATATATTTCATGAAATGGCACATACATTGATGGAATTAATGCTCCACACATCACCAAGCTAAGGCGACCTCCGTACTGCCGCCAAAAATTCTAAGGACAAAAAATATGCAATTAAAAAAAAGAACAAGCGTTTGTGCATGCCTAGTATTAAAGTAGTTAGTAATCAATCAAAAAGTTGTTTCCCCTCATTGATAAATAAGTTACAGTTTATTCACCACGCCCTATTGAAGTTAATTTCGGGAATGCTCGAAGCCGTACCGCCCGTACGTAAGGATGTGACTGTGGGAGTTTATTACTTGAATATGGTTTCATGAAAGGAATAAATTAAACAACTAGAATAGCTAATTAAATTCAATTTACAACTTGAACGAAATAAAACAAACTTTTTACAGACAGAAAGCTAAGGATCCCACGTCGATCCTCAAAACGGTCATATATGATTTATTTCAAAACCTATGAGATTACTTACACCATCGTGCCCTAGCTTTTGTGATACATATTTTTTTTAGATGCGTGATTATTTACCTTCACACTAGTAGAAATAAAATGCAAGTGCGAGAAAAGTGATCGAAATTAATAAATGCATGTAGTCCACAGTACATGCAAACACACCATGTATATGTAGAACAATTTTAGCAGCTGGCCTGGCTAATTAAGCGTCACGAACATGGAACACATTAGGGTGTTTGACGACGATGTCATACATGTAGACCGAACTAAACTTGGAGAAATCCCTAGGAAGAGAGATCAAATCAATGGATGATTGCCTGTGAAATTGGTAGAGGTCGGGGTCGCCGCCGTTGTATCGCTCCCACCCTAGTCCTCGGAGGACTTGTTCAAGAGCCTGGTACGACGAAATTACTTGCCCTGAAGGCAAGTGTACGAAATGTTTCTTCCTTTGTCTTGTTACTTGATAATCCCCATGTTGCTCAGCTTGAGGATTTTCCACAAGGCGTATGACACCA
>ONZK01000537.1:21936-38660 GCA_900322385.1 Pharnaceum exiguum
TTCGCATTCCATATATATGACGCATGCATCGATAGACTTTAATTTTTAGGTTTGAGTTTATGATGCAACCTTGATTTTTCTGACCAATTGTTTAACATCCACCATCTTCTAAGCATTTTCACCATATGATTCTATCGTGATTGAAAGCATGAAAGTGAGTATGCAAAAAAGCTGAAAACAACCCAATTAATATGGCTGTTACGAGATCGGATTTTCTGCCCATTCTTTGCATAATATCGAATATACACAACCGATGACCCAAATGACCTGAGTCAATGGAACATCTCCAAAAGGAAAAGATCCTACATTTGCAATTGTTTCTTCATGTCAGCTACATGTTTTCTCGCACTATCTTGCTCAAACTCTGTCCCAGCTGTACAAAGTGAATGTTGCTGCCGGATCCCTAGCAAGTGAGGAAATCATAAAAATGAATTTAAAACAGATGTCAAGAAAAAAAACACAATGTATGACATGAAATCAGGAATTGCAACATAACTCACTAAGTCACTACCCAGAAGGTAAAATTACTACTCAAAGTTGTACAAATAAACACCACACAGCGACCGCCAGAACAAATTTTAGAGTATGAAGTAGGAAGTTGGAACTAGTAACCACAGGCAAAAACGATGCAAAGAGATATTGATGCCAAAAGATGTGAAAATAGTAAAATACACACCATAACCAACAGAATGATTAACCGATCTGCTGAATAAGATGCCTCACAGCCTCACAAGGATAGATTGGGACCAGTCACAACTCACTTGTAAGAGATGAAAATACTACTACACTTGGTACCAAAAATCTCACAGGATAATGGGTTGTCCTAATCGCCTAGCGTCTATATCATGTCTTCGCAGTTCACACTCCGACAGTATTATGTAAATAACACTTCCATCAACAGTACAAGAATGCACTGAATTAAAAACACTATCTCAAAGTCTTGAGTGTTCCAGGTCACACCATGCCTACCTCAGGCTTAGATCAGCCCACTTACCACAAATTGTAGGACAAACTAGTCTCGAAGACCAGAAGTTCTTCGGTTGAATAGATAAAGGTGAAGTATCAACGAACAGAGGCAAAGTAACTTCTTTAGACCAAATTATCAAGGGGTTTGCATGTCTGTCTGGGACAAACCAACTATAGATAAGGTACAAAAGACAATCTGTGCAGTCTAAATAACACAAATCAGCTTCTTGGTGGGGAACAATCAAGAGACAAGGACCAACACAGACTATAGTAACAGATTGCTCCAGTCACTTTGAAACAGCTAATTCTGAAAAGACAAACTTGTTCAAAAAGAAGATCAGTGGTGGCAGGAAATACATACTAGATTGTAGTCACTAAAACTACTCCTCAATTCCCTTTCCCTTGCTGGATTTGCTGAAGCAGCGCTGCTGCCAGTTGTAAGGTTGCTTGCAACCGCTTCTGTGGATCACCCTCCTCTTCACGTCCACTACTGCCCACATTTGCAACCTCTTGCTTTCCTGACCCAGCAGAATGCGAAATTCCCTGCTGCATCATTGATGTAGACATATTATGGGGAACTACTGATGGGTTTGCAGGCTGATTATTTCCCATGAGGCTAGACCAATTGAATTCTCCAGCATTAGATGCTGAGAAATGGCTTATGGACTGCTCTTGTTGCCCAACAAGAGATGATTGTGATACAGGAGTCTGCTGTGGATGTGGATGTGGATGTGGATGTAGCCCACCAGGGGGCAAAGGTATAGAAGTTGAAATTTTTTGTTCAGGCAAACCATTGTATCCAGCTCTATAACTACTCAGGTCAGGCTCTGGACCACTCCTTCCAGAAACAGTAGGATGATATTCTTGACTTATGCCGGGCAGGGCTTGAGACATTGCTAAGCTCCTAGAACTGAGGGCAGGGGGCTGGGGTGGATGAGGTGACCACGTGGGTCCCAATTTTGGAGTATGTTGAGCAGGTTGGAAGTCATGACTGTTCTCCATGTGACCTAAGACACTTCCACTTGAATGATTATAACCTAAGAATGTGGATGCAGTCACATTTGGCACATTTCCTTGGGAAGGACTACTGCTAACACCAGGTTTCCCCTGATAAGTATAAGATGTCAATGAATGAAGTGGCCCTGACGGTGGATCTGCATTTTGATATAACGAGTTATCTGCAGAAGGATATAAAGTTGTCCTTGAATCCTTGAACTCATTTGCAGGTGGAAGAGCAGGCGCAGTTGGACTGGGCGGTTCTAACCTCAAAACAACACCAGATATACTAAGTTTGCCAGGAACTTTGAGTACTTTCTCAGAGAACTCAGATGGGGGAACAAGAAACAGGGTGTGTCTTTCATCCAATTTAGAGACTGCAGCTCGTTCTTTCTCTCCTAAATAATTCATAAATTCGTTGTAGAATCCCATATCAGTGTCACTGGCAGGGACAAAAAACACAACCCAAGAACCACCTGCCTGATAATAATGCTTTGCTAGCATATCCAGTCCAGTCCTCGCAGTGCAATCCAGGAACTCTGGCCTGTAAAGATATATGTGATGGTGATTTATCATTCAACATTGGAGAGAAGGACAAGATAAATGAGATACGACATATGAGTAGCCAGAAAAAAAAAAAACATTCCTTTACACAACTGAGTAAGCACTTCTTTGAGATTAGAAATTCATGAACCCATATCGAAAAATTATTATGATATTAATGGATATCATTAATTTCATCAATAAGTATCCACTTTTATCTCCAAAGCAACTTCACTTTCAAAATATAAGGTTAGTCTACAAAAGTAATAACAAAGACACATCAAACCCTTCGTTTCCAGAGCCACGAGGCACACTGAAGCGCCAACGGTGCTTGGACCAGCGGGTCAAGGTAAGAAGCAGAGGCGCTCACAAGACAAGCAACGAAATGCAGATGAAAATGTTTGCGTACGACTTCTTTTTTTTCATGAAAAGATATTCGATTTTAATTTTACTGGTCATATGTGTGGAAGTGGGAGTTTTGATAAGTGGGAGCCTGATAAAAGCAAACGAGAGAAGAAATACCAACAAAGACGAGATAATGAAGGTGAACACTACTTGCCCAAGGGCACCTCATGTGCCACAACTGCGACCCATGGATGTCCTCCCCCTATGAGTCTTAGAAGAGCCGAAACTAGCACCTCAGTGGTCCTGTCCCCAGGGCACCTTTTCGAACCTATCCAAGTCCCATCCCCCTCCCTTTAATTTTTTCCCAATCCCAACTTCAAAACAATATTAAGACAACAGAAGTCTGTCCAGCAAGCGATCAATCCCGATTCAAAAAAGCATATTGGCAGTTCCTCCCACTTACGAAAGTCGCCATTGCATCAAAGATGAAACAGAAAGAGAAGAGCTAGCAAACAAAGATAAAAGCTTGCCAGAGTTTTACTACTTACAAGTACACATCCATTACTTTTCCAACTGGAAAGCACCGTGCACGGCAGACAGGAGTTCCACCCTTTGCTATTGTCCCTTCCCATTTCCATAAATCTTTCGGTGGTGGCTTATGCAAGTCATCAGTATTCCTTTTCAACTCCAACGCAGATGCTGAGAAAGATGTGGAAGACTGGAAATTATCAGATGACCTCCAATTATGTGCATCCTCTATAGGCCGGCTAAATTTCAGAGGGGGTTCAGGGTGGCGTTTATGTGGAGGTTGTCCTGTCTCTCCTTCAGGAAGCAACCTTGGGAAAGCATTTTTACCCTGATCTGAATTATGAAGAGGGTATTCAGGAAGTTCATCTTCTATGAAGGAGCCAGTCTTTAGTTTCTTTGCTGCATGATGTAAGTTGGCGCTCTCTGGTAAGTCCCAAGGATCTTCAACAAACTGACTTTTTCTAGGAAATCTTTGAGCTGATATTTCATGAAATAAAGCGCTTTCTGGCCCATCTCTACCAGGACCGTTATGATATGCTTGCCGGTCCCTTGGTGGATGCAAATCAGATTCAAGATCACGAAACCTTCTCTCTTCATAAGCGTCATTTCCAGTAGCCCATGAATGCTCCTTCCTACCGAAACCCATTGCTTCAGGATCTTCGTAGTCCAAATTTGCAAATTGGGGTGGCCTAAAGCCGGCATCTCCAGTAAAATTCCCGAAATCAGGGCTGAATCTGTCAGAGGATCCAGCCTCCCCATAATGCTTAAGATGTGACGAAGGAGGAGCATTAGGTCCCATACCTCGCCTCCCACCACTAGCGGCGGATGGACCAGTATCATTCCTAGCAAAACAAATATGCACACGAGGATTGCCAAATAACTTCCCTTGAAGAGTTTCTTTGGCCCTGATAGCAGATGCCAAGTTCCTGAACTGGACAAATGCATAAGTACGACCAGAAAAGGCAGTGATCTTCTCAATCTCTCCAAAGGGAGAGAACGCCTTCCTTAAAATTGTGTCATCAACCTTCAAAAACGATGGAAATCCTATCCACAAAATTTCACTTGGTTCATCTGTGGTATTGCCAGTATTTGAACTGTCAGGATATAATACATTGGGACTACCATGGCGAACTCTAGAATCCCTTTTCGAGAAAGAGCCTTTATTCAGGTCTTGCATCTCATCTCGAGGTTGGAAAAACATTTCTTCACGAGGAGGAGCTGCTGACTTCTCCGACTTTTCCTGGATTCAAATGCTTTTGGAAATAAATTAAGTGCAGCTAAAGAAGGTATTGAACAAGTGAACAACCAAGGCAGTCCAACAATACCCACAAAAACAAATGCATGGCAGGCAAGAAGGTGATTTATTAAAGTTAACATCAGAAGTTAATAATATCCTAGTACATATTTCTCCTGAGTGATTGTACTGTACATAAATGTAACCACATTAGCCAACTATTTATGAGATGGGCAATTTCAGGAACCAAATGAGGCACCAGTTTGCCATTTTACCACAATGGGGTACACAACAAAGCAGAACCCAAAAGAAAAATTACTATGTCAAGGGCACTCTTAGCTTGGTTTTAGATGTTGATGCTACAACTTTAAAAGCTAAAGCTCGCTGCAGGCTTTAAGTCTACAAAAACTTTGATTTCACAGAGGACAACCTTCACATGCTCTGAATGATCAGAGGTCAACACTTCCATGAAAAAAGTACACAAAAGAAATTAAGATGATTCCATGGAAGTACATGCTCTCCGATATACTGAGGTTTCCTGCAAACTCCTGTCCAAATAAATGCAGCTAAACCAGATATAACACATAGCAACAGCAATAGAACTACATCCACTATTCCAGAGTTTTAACTCTTCACAACAACTCTCAACAATGTCCAGAGAGTTCTCAATATAAAAAAAAAATGTCCAGACTCCAGAGGGTCAAATATCAGAGTAACCTTATTCTCAATAAACAGATAAGCTGTACAGCAGGACTAGTTGAAGTCATAACACAAATAATGAGATAGAATGCAACTCCATGGAGTGTGTGAGTGTCAAATTTCCGTGCATTTGTGTTACTTAGTAAGCATCAGTGTCTACAGCATAATTGACTTCCTGCCCATATAAAATTAGAAAAGCTGCGAGTACTGTGGTAGGTATAGAAACAAATTTCACATTACGCATACAAGAATCAATTCCAGTTACTTCGTGACTACATGACTTATCAAGCAGAATGGCATCATTGGAAATTCTAATAGCCCTGTCACGTCAGAGAAAGAAAGACTGGAACAAAAGAAACCAGCCAGGATGAAGTTTCATCTGCCTAATAATAAAGAACTCCTCTGGTCAATAAGTCATGTAAGGGGTCAAAGCTCATAACAAAAGTGTTGGAGACAGCTATTGTCCACAAGTACTAGGTTCAATTTTTTCACTAAAAATTTCAAGTGTTTTCTATGATAAACAAACCACCTACAGAAGGATGAACCAACTACCAATACCAGAACAGCAAAAAAAGGCATTTGATATTTATACAATGATAGTGCAACTTCAGATGCTCCATGACAAGATGAACTCAAGGATCAACTTCACAAGCTAGAGTGGTAATGAAAAACTCAGTCACTAACAAAGAACGTCATCTTAGTTCCAAAAATAAATAAACAAATTAACAGCTGAAACCAAGGAAGTATACCATCTATGTATAAAAGAAGGTAGCCCTGATGTCATAACAAAGAGTAAATGAAGCATGGAGCATTGTTCTACTATACAGTATACACCACTGTATGTAAAATGAACACTCTGAAACTGATGGTGAGGACAATGGGCAGAAGTTCAGTCTACATTACATGCTCTCATCAACCAAAAAGAAAATGGAAAAAACAAAGAAGAAAAGACCAACAAATTATAGCACAATGCAAAAAAAGGGTACCAGACTACTTGGCACGCTGAAGGACAAAGTTTCAACTTCATCTTTGACAAGTACATACAATATCAATCTAATCACTCCAGAAAAAGAAAATGCAAGTAAAAAAAGAAGATCAATCTGAAAATAAACCCATCTTCAGAAATCAGTCTTCCAAAGAGAAATGGAAGCCCTTCCAGGAAAAAAAAGCACCTGTCATACTGATTCTGCTATAGAAATGCTTTGGTATATGGACAAACAATCAATAAATGGTAACCATTAGGTGTAATTGGAGTGTTCTACAATTACAATCACAACACTCCAACACATTACATACTTTGTAATTGAAAGGATTGTCTTCAATATGTTTTTGACATTGATTATGCATGTAACTATGATAAAATGGTTTTCATAAGAGTAAGAAGTTTGGACTGCGAGTATTAATGTTAACATTCGTGTATTAACAGAGATGGTGTAAGATCACTTTTTGTCATTGAAGATCCTAACTCCTAAGAACACAGCGTTAATGTTTGACCTGGATGAGATGTTTATAGACCTGTTGTTGAAACTGAGATATGGAGGAAAAGCACAAGGATTGATAATCATGGGTCATGGCATGAGAAAGAAGATATGAGCACCTGTATACCAGCTTCTTTACGTCTATCTAATAGTCTCACTACGGGCAGAAAAGATATGGAAAACTCTTTCCGAGAGTGATAAGCTGCGACTTGTCGAGCTATTATAACTACAAGCATGCTTCAGAGAAGTATGAATGGGAAACCTGGTATAACTGTTGTTGGTATTCCTGGTAACAGTCTGCAGGACCCGGGATATGACCTGATCTGTTTTCAAAATCTTGTTTGAAAAAATAGTATTAGCATGTACTCATTTGGGGTATACTCTAGTTTGTTGTCATCCTCGTGGTTGATTGGATGAAGTTCTGATTTTTTTCATAGCTACAAGGCAATGATGTAGGCGTGTTGTCGACTTGTCCTTTTTTTATAGATAACATGGGAATCTAGGCTTGCCCTGAAGTTAACGACCGGTAAAACATCCAGCGGCCCTGAGGAGATTCGAACTTGGGCCTCTGGAATAAATCTCAGAAGTCTTACCAATTGAGCTACCCACTCAGGGTTTGACTTGTCGTTTTTGCTCTAAGCTATACTGCACCAGAGCTTAATGTTATATTGTTGTACAGTTCGACTGCTGCAAGTCAATCAGATTGGTGCCCAATAGCGCAAATGGTGCACTTTGGATTGCCTTATGTCAGGTTGTTGTTAAAATGATTGCTTGATGTCTAAGGGTAACAGAGTAATTTGTCTTTTACAGCAAAATATTCCATCACTAGTCCAGTATAAATTGTGTTGAAGGAGCAACCTCTGATCAGGATTCAGAAACCCTACATCAAGATAGAACACATGCTTATATCACCTGGACTTCGAATGCTGTGAGTCTATGATTTGATCAAGAACAGAGGCAGGGTGCACTATTCTCAAGCTGTTAAGTGTTAATATATATGATCCTATCTTTTCAAACATTTTTCTTGTGTTCATTGCATTATCTTTCATATGCTGGCGTCAGCAAGGAAAAGATTCTCGGTTTATTCATTTCAAAGCTAAGAGGTTAATCAACATCATAGTCCAGATTGGCCTTGGTGGTTTTTGAAAAATGGACATGTGTCAGCATGTGACCAATCAGGAAGTTCAGGTTTACACTCTCTCAGTTCCATGCTTAAAAGTTGTTTTTGTTAACATATGAAATTCAGTACACAGGTCTTCTTTTCATCCATCAGAACAAGAAATAGAGTGATTCAAGTCTGTCACAACCTTGAAGTAAAACATTCTCCAAAGACCCTATTATCCCAGTCAGAAAAGGAGTTGTCCAGAATGGCTTTGATAAGGTTATTGAATCGCTGCCTAAATCGAAGTGTGTTCATTGTATCAGATCTCAAGCATGAACTAGCTAAAATCAGAAAGCCATGAGTTTGACTGTGGAGACTGTTGAGAAAAAAGGAAACTTCAATCTGCCTGTTTAAAGCATGACTCAGTGTCAACTGTCATACAAGTGGTGATTGGGTGTTGCCTGCCGGTGCCTGAAGCCTTGCACAATTTCATTCTCCTTCTCTTTTATTTATGCTTTTATGTTTCTTACTATGTGTGAGTGTGTAACATTGTCTGTCCTCTATTAGAATCACTCAACTACTCCAACGAAACAGGATACGGAGAAAGTATGAGCCAACATTGGGCATCCAGTTCTTAGAATTTGCATCTACTGAAGCAGTTGTAAACGATTGCGAAAATGGTGAATGATGTCCACTGTATGATCCTTAAGGTTCCAAATTCCTCACAAGGACAGTCAGTTTCAATAAGCAAACAAAGTGAATTGAGTTTCTCTGTATCTTTAGAAGTTTCTTCCTTTTATTTTGGGTTATTTATGCTATTAAGTCCTTGACTGATTGTGCAGAGCACATATATAGTGCTTCATTTTTCAAGGTTTTAATCAACTATAGCCTATCAAAGTTTAAGCATTCCAATTCACACAATGTCATGAAAAGTAGTCATGTAATAGTCCAAATCTTCAGAATACCAAACACCCTTTATAAAACAGTCTTTTTTCTTCCACAGACGGATATCAGTGACTAATCTACTGCATCTTGATATTGAGAACGCTAATCACCTCGAAGGAACCCGACTTTGAAGGACCAAACAGTGATTCTTAAGAGACTGTATGCTGTAGCTCATTGGTTGCCTGCCTGTACTATATTACAGCCCAAAACAGTGTCATGATTGATTGGTTGGTATAGTTCTGTGTTCGATGAAACTGTGTTGAGTTTTGCCCTCAACTTTGCGATCATAATTTTGAAGATGGTTTTAGTAGTATGTGATGAATAAGATAGCCCTTCTCCCTCTAACTCTGCTGTTCGGAAAAAGGGCATATTTTATCTGATTCTTTCGAAACACTTTCTTTCGTTTTTTTATTATTATTTTAGTGTATATCTGTTGTTCGGGAAAAGGGGCACAATATGTCACTCCCATTTGAAGTGTTCTTCTATTCGCATTATTATTTGTCTCATTAGACTTAGTTCCGTCTTACGCAACAGTTAACTCACTTTCGGAAAACCAAACTTTCTCCGCAATGTTGAAACCTTCATATTCATATTCATTCCAAAGTACAAAAGCAGAATGTACACATAACAAACTGTTGCAACAAGGCGAAAAGACCAACAACAGGGGGACGACACGACAAGAAAAACGAAAGGAAGGTGGGCCACTAACCGACTTGGCAAACTGAATCCTAAGAGGCAAGCCGGCAATGAGAAACCCTTGAAGAGAGTCCATAGCAGCCACAGCATCATCTTCCACCACAAAGTTAATAAAAGCGTACGCTCTCCCAGGCGGCATGGACACATTCTCAATCTCTCCGAACCTTAGGAAGTGGTCAGTAAGTGCCGGCTTGCTTACGCGGTGGGACAAGTTTCCTACCCATAGTGTTCGCGATGGTGGGTGGTTGTGATTGCTGTTGTTCCCACGTGATGATGTCTGAGGTAGTGGTGACGATGATTGATACGATGGTGATGGGTGGTACCCGCCACGGTCGCGGTCGTTGTTGTGGTCCCTTCTGTTCCGATTATGATCCCTTCCAACTCTTCCACTCTGTCCACATAACAAACAATCAGCAATATTAGTCTCCAAAACCAAAAACAAGATACTGTATTGTCAGTAGAACTAGCTCAATGTTAAATTGCTAAGACAATTTATCAACATTAAACTTTACTAAAATACATAAAACAGGGGTAAGGTTGTGTACATCCTGACCCCCGAGCACCCCCATTGAATGGGGATTACACTCCGTTGTTGTTGTATACTTACTAACATACATTCAACAACAACAAGATCGCCTTAAACCCAAAACTGATTAGGGTCGATTAACATAGACCATAACGGAATTCAAAGTATACACCCACAGACACACAAACACGCACATGAAACACAGGCAAACAAATAAAATTAAAACTACAGTTAGTAACATAACAAGAAAAAAGGGGGAGCACACATGAAACAAAATAGACCGAACTCGAAACCAACATTCATTAACAATGAGAAAAATTGATGTGCACCGGTTTCATATATGAGACGGGGCTATTATAATGACTAAATAAGGGTAACTAACTTTGATTAGTGACCCTTTTTGGTTATTAGTGACCCCACTAAAACCGGTCGCATACATGAAACGGGTACACGCAAGTAAACTTGTTATAAACGATTGCCATAAAGCATAATCTGATAATAATGTAAACAAAATTAGCCAAAGGATAGGATTATAAAAAAGAAAAAGAAAAAGAAAAATCAACTAATTTTCATATAAACTGCCTTCACTTTGGGCCAATATTAGAAACAATTGGCAGAAAAACATAAAAAGATGATGAATTTGAGACACTAGCAGTAATAAAAAGCTATTGCTATATATAAAAAGAGAAATTAAATAGAGAGGGAGAGTACCATAGTATTTAAGAGAGAGTAAAGTTGGAGAGTAAAATTTTGGGGAGGGTTTAATGTGTGAGTGACGATTGATAAAGGAAGAATATATTATGAATGTAAATATATGTACGAGAAGAGAAGACAAGACAATTAGAGAAGAGGTGTTAATATAGGGAAAACGGAGAATTTAATTTGTGGGGAAATTTTTGGGGTTTTAGGGTTGGGGTGGTGGTGACTGGTGAAGTGGTGAGTAAGGACTGTAGGAGTAGGACCGTAGACGGATGATTGGAACTTGGAAAACGTCGGGAGTTGGGTGGTGCGAATGTTTTTCTCTTTTTCTTTTTCTTTTTCTTTTTCTGTTTTTTTTTTTTTTGAGATTATGAATGTACTCCTCCTTATCATAATGTTCTTTCTCTTTGTAATTTGCAAAAAGAAAAAAATGGGATGAAATGTCTTTTATAACCTCACATGTCACTTATATAGTTATACCTACTCATGGTGCTAAGAATTACTTTTGTATTTTAAGTGTATAATAGTATAAGTAGTGATATTGTTTAGCCAAAAGAGAAAGAGCATGACTTTATGAAACACCTACCTAAAACCGGAACACAGGAAGAACATTATGAACGAAGGGAGTAATATACAACTAGACACCTTAGGCCTGGCATGACCCGAACTGAATCATCTGATCCGAAACTGGAAATTGACCAGAAAAAGCAATTCTAAATCAGCTCGAGACTTAGTTTCACCCAAATCGAACTCAACCCGAACAGAAAAGGTTCAATCAAATGTACTCTAAATGCATTTTTAAAGTGAAATATTTCAAAAGGTAATTAACCCGAAAATAACCCAAATTGAAATGAATCTGACTCGTACTGAACCCGAACGGCCGGTTGACCCATTTAGATTAACCCAAATAGAAACGACCCAAACCGAACCTGAACCGGTTGACCCGTTTGCCGGGTCTAGTGCACCCTTAAATGAGATATTGTGTTATTTTTTAATTTTTCAAAGGTGAGGAAGAGAAGGGGATTTAATGAGATTGTGTCATATACGCACTAGTTAACTTGTTTCTCTACAATTGAAGGGTAATTTAAATAATTAAGTTCGATCCTGCTCGGTTTTGTTTTGTTAAGGGATCAATTTAGGGAAGATTGTTTATTCGTATGCATGTATGTCATTTTGTTATCCTCTTTGATGATATATTTTTATTTTTAAAAATGTAATTTGTTAGAATTTTTAAAATTGAATTTAACTAAACTGTAACTTGTAAGTTTTTAAAAGTTGTAAAGAATATGCTGTAATAATCTTTCAAAAACTTACATGTATATACCCAGTACCACACAAATTTTTCTATTTTGGGTTGTGGGGAAAAAATGGAAAAGTTGGCGGCAACCTTTTACTTTGTACACTATCAATCTAGCTAATTGTAGCTATATAGCATTAACATAACTATTGACCAAAGCCAAAGCATTACTAATCAACTTCATCACCTCCTTAACCCTCCCACTCACATCACTCTCAACCACACCACCACCATCTCCACCGCCATCTTCAAACCCTGATATACACGTGTCGGCGTCCGTGATCGCGGCACTCATCCACGTCTGCACATTACTCAGCTCAAACCTCACCCGCCCTCTATCACTCCGGCTCTGAATGACAGCCACCATCTGCTTCAGCGACCGCTTTATTTGTCGAACCGCAGCCTTCGTAAGGCCTGTACAGTCGCTCACGGCCTGTCCAGCTCGGCTTGGTGGTTGGCCTGCAAACGTTTTATTCTCGGCAACCACGTAGTCTGCAACGTGGACTGCTGAGGTCAGGCTGACGTTGATCGCAGTAACGGTGAGCAAGCCAAGGTCGTTAGTATTAGAGGTGTAGAAATTGGACAGTGATGTGTTGCAAAGGTCCTGGTACCGAGTCACCATGCAACTCTTCTCGATAAAGTCTTGACGGGCAGCGTTCGATTCGGGTGACGGGGCGGCGGCGATGGCTGGGGTGGGAGGTTGGACGGCTGAGATTATTGATGGGGTGAAGAGGAAGAATAGAATACATGATGAGAGGAAGAAATTGTAGCATTGCATGGCCATAGCTTCAAGCTAATTGGAAAATGTAGGAAGCCCTAGTGAATTGGAAAATGAGACTTGAAAGATCGAGATGGTTTTTGTTAGCCAATAGTAGCTTTTTCTATCATTTAAATACAACGGTCTATAAGTATTTTTGGTTTTACACAATCATGATACATCGCTTGTTAAGTTGTCAATCCTGTAATCATCATGACATGCGGTTTAATTTTTTTAAGAAGATATATGAATTTTTAATTTAGTCGTCCACGATTGAATACACCTACTTCCTGGCTCCTGCCAGCTTGTACCAAGAAAGTCAAATTGATTTTATTATATTTATATTAATGTAAAAATCAATCGTTCATGGAAAAATTTTGAAAACTGTTTTCTATGTCTAGTTACTTTCTGATTAGTGTAAACCAGCTTTTAAACTTCACAAAAATCTATGTGAACTCGTTACATATATGAAACATGGTCATTAATTATCATTTAGGGGTCATTAATTGCCACCCGATCGGTCCTTTTTCTGTCATCAATACCCAATCTCATATATGAAACGGGTTTACAGTACACAAATTTTTTCTACGACAATTTTGACCAATTGAGAAATAACATTTTCGACCAAATTTCCAACTTTTTTTTAATGCTCCTCATAGAAATGTTTAGAGTAAATCTTTTTTGCATAAGCATTTTAGTATTGAATATGTGAAGTACAAATCTCAAATTAAACAGTAAGCATAAATACTACACTAAACTTTAATTTGTGAAATGATGAGAGCTTAAAAAGTTCAACACTCCAAAAACATACTGCCCAAAATAATGAAGTATTGACATTCTCATAGTTAGGGTGAAGGGGTGTACAACTGAACGGATTCAATGGAGTATCAAATAGTGAGAGGTAAGCAACTTTTTTCTTTGATAATAAAAGTAGCTCTACAAGAGCACCATTAGCTTGTTAATTCCTATATAATCTTATGTAAATACGACAGTACTCAATAGTACGCACGCAGTTAGTGATAAGGCTAAGCACCAGCTTGGGACAGCATATGACGAGATCACCAAAATTGATTCCATCCTCTGATATAATCCATCTGTAATTTAATTACTATTCAAGCGTTGGCAATTCCAATTTAAATATCACTAGCGTGAAGCTTGTTGAGCTGGTTGTTACGTTGTGTCACTCAACTGGCAATCTGGCATATGCGCACTGTGTAATCTTATTTTTGATAGCAACTGTGTACTTGATTAATTAAGATTCCTTCTTTACTTCTTTAGTATATCTGTGTATTCTCCAGAATCATTGATCAAAATAAATATTGACGAAGTTGGAATTTCATTTACTGGTTCACATTCGATGAAATTAATGTAAACTATACGGTAAAAAAAAAAAGAGAAGAAGTTTTGCTCGAGATAGTAGTGGATTGGAGGGGTGCTTTTGATGTGCTTTCGACAATTTTTAATTTTGAAGCACTTTCTACACCTACCTATGCAGGCCTGCAGCACTCAAGCTTTCACAACTCTTATAGCTACAACTCTACAAGCCTACAACAACAGTTGACAACAACCTAAATTCAACCTATATCATACATAACGGAGTAGCAATGTTCACAACGTATGTAACTTCTGTAATGAAGTTTTTCTTGGTTAGTTGTGTGAGAGCCATCTTTCACACAAGTGATAGGGGTTCAAACTCCACTTGAAATGTTTGAGAGGATGATAATTATGTTGCAAATATAAGGGCTTGTGATAGGGGATCAACAATTATCTCAATCCGTCAATGTCCAAGGCTCAAAATGAATACAATATTCCAATTAAACTAACTCTTCAACATTGCCACAAGGTAGACCATCAAGTTTCACAAGCTGTTTTGTCATGAGAACAAAGCCATTCTACAGCGGATAAAATAGCCTAGCGAGAAAAGAAAGGTCATTAAATTAAAAGAAACATATGCACCTTGGAGCTCCGAATTTCACTGATGTGTATGTGCACCGATTGGTTAGTACCTTTATTTTCTGACTTTAACTTACTAATGTTACTATTGATCTTTGCTTAGACCCTTGCAGAAAACAGCAAGAGACGTTACAAATCATCAATGTAAACCATGCAGAACAAATTTCAGACATGTTACGCTGCAGAGAACTTAATATAAAGATGTAACCATGAATGCTATCTTTTGCCTTAACAAAAACTGGATGATTGATCCAAGGCACCAAAGGTCTTGCCTACAAGCAGATACATGACAACTAATACTCAAATCCCGTAGGTGTTCACACAACCAACAAAACAGAGCTACATGAAACTTCGAATCCATAAACAAGCTATCAGTCTTCTCCAGCAGGATAACTTAGAAGAGAGAAGTTCCCTTGCCCTTCTTGTCTCCACCAATCTCAAAGTGCTTGCACCGCTGCCAAACCAAATGCAGGACAGTCAGTTAAAGAAAAAACACCCCGACAGATCATAAACACAGCCACCAACAGCAAAAGATTTAAGTACAAACCTTAAGGGAGTGCTGGGAGACGTGCTTGCATGTCTGACATTGCAGCCTCAACACGATCTTCTTGGTTGTCTTGGCCTGTCAAAAGACGATGCATATAATGTGTCAAATTCCATGTGATGGCATTAGTTCAAGCACATTCCCAGAACAAAATGAATGTGGCAGTACCTTCTTGTGGAAGACGGGCTTGGTCTGACCACCATATCCAGACTGCTTCCTGTCATAACGACGCTTTCCCTGAGCAGCCAGACTATCCTTTCCCTTCTTGTACTGCGTCACCTTGTGCAAAGTGTGCTTCTTGCACTCCTTGTTCTTGCAGAATGTCTTCTTAGTCTTTGGAATGTTCACCTGCAAACAAAGGGCCAGATGCAATCAGATCAATAAAAAAAAGTCCAGCTCATTTAAGCTGACAAAAAACTAACAGCAAACCAAGTGAATGAAAAATGTAGCCGATACTAGAGCTAGTACGAGTGTACTTTTCTCATTGAGACAAACCATGCACTTTACAGAAAGAACCAAGAGAACAACAGGTTCAACTTCAGGCCACGCCTGGATTGCAGGAACTGATTTGGGGAGGAAAAACTACTGGAGGAATTAGTAAGGGAGAAAAGGTTGCAGTGGTGCAACTATTAATGGGTGAATTTTTCAGGGGGCCTGGGAGTAGCAGGGATGGAGTGGGGAGCAAGTGGTCAAGTGGTTTTGTTTTCATTAGAAAGATCAATTAGCACATAGGGAGGAGGAGAAAGAAAGGACTTACAAAAATCAGATTCGAAATTACAAGCAAAATAAAGCTCAGTTTAGAGCAGGATTCGAAACTCCAAATTAAAATAAGGAGCACCACTGAAAACCAAGGGATAGAAAGTAAGGAGGAGACGCCATGAAAATGTAAGAGAGAGAATGCGCAAACACAACGATGGTCTGAGTGAGAAAGCTATTGGGAAAGGCAAAACAAGTTTTATTGGGTCTGTAATCATATCAGGTGGTTTATGGCCAGACAATGATTCCAAACCTTCAACTTTACTGGGATACCAAACTCGAGCAATCAATCATTTTGGCACTATTACTACCAATACACGAAAAGTCCTCATTGGCAATCCACCTTCTAAGCCAAGACATACAGACAATAAGACTCAACAAGCACAACAGGAGCACAAAACCAACATTTAGTCCAACCCATCATAGCAATTCTCAAACATAGTCGAGTCAATGCAATGCAACATCACTTAAAAAAGCAACTGAATAGAACTAGGGGGGTGCACCACTCAGTGTTGCAGGGAAATGCAGTTTCTTATTCCCCCTAGTGCAAAGAAAAACCTCGGCCGAAAACTCAACCTACATGGAAAGCAACCCAAGATACCTATATTTTTTTCGGGTTCTTCGAATCCAAATACTAGACAAATGAAACTCTCCCCCCCC
>ONZK01000537.1:42442-56650 GCA_900322385.1 Pharnaceum exiguum
TGGAATGGGGTGGAGGAGAAAGAAAAGGAAGTCGAGAAGACATTGCAAGAAAGAAAGGAAGAAGTGGAAGAGCGGGAAAAGGAAGTGGAGGAGAAACAAAAGGAGGTCGAGAGGACATTGAAAGAAAGTGAGGAAATGGTGGACGAGCGAGAAAAAAAGGTGGCAGAGAAACAGAAGGAAGTCGAGAGGACATTGAAAGAAAGAGAGAAAAGGGTGTAGGGGCGAGTGAAGGTTCTTGAGGAAAAAGAGAAAGAGCTAGACAAGAGAGAAAAAGAGGCCGAGGAGGTGGTAGAAGGTATGAAGAAAGGAATTGAGGAGAAAGAGAAGAGGGTGGAGGAACGAGAGAAAGTGGTGAACGAAAGAGAGAAAAGGGAGGAGGAGAAAGGAAAGATGGTGGAGGAGCGACATAAGGCTGTCGAGGAAAGAGAGCAGCAACTTGAACAGAAGGCACAAGCAATTGAGGCCAGGGGCAAAAAGTTCAAGAAGAAGTGTAAGAGGTTGGAGAAGAAAGAGGAGGAACGGATTGTAAATTTTGGTACAAAAGAGAGGGAGATTGATGAAAAAGAGAATGCATTGAAACATAGAGAGAAAGCACTAGAACTGAAAGAAAAAGAGTTTAGCAAACTTGAGCAAGAACTGAGGGAGACTCTTGAAAGTCAGAAAGCCTTGTATTTGAAAGTCAAGGAGGCACTGGAATTGAGGGAGAGACATGTTAGTGAAGGTGAAAAATCTATGGAATTGAGAGCAATCCAGGTGAATGAGCCTTCGAGAGAGATTGAAACGAAAGATGAGGATATGGGTCTGACAATGCATGCTCATGATGGTTTTGGTTATGTTAAAAACTTGTTCAAAAATATGGATGCATCTGGTGTTAAATTATTTTTGATAGAGAATGTGAGGAAGCATGATTATGTGATGTATGATAAGGTTTTGAATGCTCTTATGATGGCGCCAGATCCAGCGAAACTTGTTCTCAATGTGTGCTTAGGTTATTTTGATGAGATGCTAGACAATACTCGGAACTTACTATTCTTACTATTAGAACTGTTGATGAAGCTTGCTCCTTGTATTTCACGCGATGTGTTGAATGAAGCAAGGGATTTTGCTCGTGTGTGGAAAAGTAACTTGAAGAAGTGTAAAACTCCTTTGGATGCTTTTGGATTTTTTGAGTTCTTAGTAGTGTTCAAGTTGGGAGGCTTCTACAATTTTGATCATCTTTTTTCGATCTCGAGAGCTTTTGTTTCTGGGAATGACATCTATCCACCTGATCAAATCATAAATTTGTGCTGTTCTTTGGGACTCCTACATAAGATACCAGGTAGCTTGATTTTTCTTTTGGCTCCATCTCTACAATGGTTATGCTTGTTAGTGACCATTAGATAGCTCTCAGGAGACCTAGTTGTTCTGTCTGCAATTTACAGAAGCCGTGACAACACTTCATTATCTCATGCAGAGTTTATCGCAAACCTCATCAAGGTACGAAATCGTCTTCTGGCAGTCAGGTATATATGTTTCTTTAAACAGAGGAGTCGTTTCGACCCTGTGGCTTTGCTGGAAAAGCATGTTGCTTTTGCGAAGAACAGAGCTGCAGTGAAAAGAAAGTCAGTCAACGGCATGGTATGTGTATAGTTTTTGTATCTGATTACTGATTAGCTTGTTTGTATGTTTTCCTTGTTTGCTACTTTTTTCTTCTTGGACCCGTCTGATATTAATCATGGTTGGTGACATAGGACTAATAATAATATAGCATGTGTGTCAAGGGTTGGCGATTCAATTCATAGTTTGGCATCAAATGAGAAAATTGTACTCTCTTCAATATTGAGTTTCTGTAGTGTTTTGGTACTAGAAGGTCGAAACATGAATCTTCTTTTATTAAAAAAATCATTAAGCTATAGGAATCGTCTCATTCACATTCCAAGATGGCGCATCAAATGCTGCGCTTGCTTAACTAGGCACTTTTATATTATTGATATCGACCAAACAAATGAAGGAAGTGTTTGCAACTGACGATTGAGTAAATAGGCACTAAATGTGTTGTTCAGTAGCAGCATGACAATATTGTTTGAATTCACATTTCACTGCATATTACTAATGTCGATTAGTGCTTCACTTTATCAAGTATGATATTGTGTTTCCGTATGAGGAAAGTAGGAAACTAACTGTATGTCTATGACGTTTTTGCAGAACTCCGCATTGTCCATTGAACTAGATTGCCTTGAACGTGTGCTCAAGTGCGTCGTAGATTTCGAACTCGAGTCCGAATTCCCTGTGAAGCCACTTCAATTGCGCATAAACCAGTTGCTAAATGAAAGGAATCAGATATCTGCTGCCAAATCGCATAAAAGGAAGAAACTCAGTCAGCAAAATGTGGGCTCAGCAAAACATATGACCGAGGTATCAGAGATTAGTAGCTGTGCCAGTGCAGCAGTTTCTTTTCAAGGAACTTCTGTAAACTCTCAGGGAGAGTTTGGGCGCACGAGGAAACGAAATGCAAGTGCCTCTGCATCTTCAGCACCTCCAGAATGGCAGGAAAAGCGCCCCCGGCTACAACTCCTCCAACCACCTGTGTTCCCTTGAGGCTATGCACCAGATAATTGCCATGTTTGGCGAAGACCTATTTAACTGTGATATGTGACTTTTCGGTCATTAACCTTTTGAGTTGACTTTTTCTGCACTGATCAAATTTCCGAATGCTATAAAGTGTTGGCATCTGTTTCTAGGCTGGCTCCGGAAAAGGAACATCTTCAATTCCATTATACCAATACTCCACTATTTTTGCCAAGGTTCATTTTTTTTTCTTTTTCCCTGGATGGCTTTTGACTTCATTAAACGCTGAACCAAAAAATTCTTGTAGTATGCATAACATGCTTTGCTTTACTGGTCACTGTCTACAAATGTAATGATCTGACAAAAGAAAAGGAAGAAAATTCCAAAGCTGATGTGATAGAAGCAAAAAAGAACGTCTGACTTTGTTTACTGACAGAGTGACAGCAACTTCCTGTATTTTTTGAACATGCTGTTCACTGCAAGCTACAATAGAAGTGTTTTCCTCTATACCATTTGTGATGCCATCTTGTTAGGGTGTTCAGTTTCTGAGGGAAGTAACTGTATGATTGTGAAATTTCTGGAAGTTGCCTCATTGATTATGAAAGTGTACTCGTCGAGAAGATTCCAAGCTCATCAAGTCCAACGTTCCCAGCAATTTTGTAAAGTAAGTCGGAGAATTTTTGCAGATAGTTGAAGCTGTGCCAGTGCAATGGCTCTGTCTAACAACTGTTGTAGGCACAAAGACACAGAATGCAAGTGTCTTTACATTATCTGCACCTCCAGAATGGCATGGCAAGCGCCCTCGCCTGGTATGGCAACAAGCCAACAACTACACCTTTGTTCTCTGGGAATTACATGAGTGTGCAGTCATCAACGGGCGCGGATCTTCTCCAGTGCGTTTATGCACTGGAGAAAATCTCATCCGTTGGGGCATGGGCAACAATAGGGGGGAGCTAAATAAGGTTAATTCTTACCCATTAATTTGGTACTTGAGGGTCAAGTTAATGGAGAAGATATTCTCTCGTCATCAACCTATGTTCACTTCCAGATAAACAAAATGTGTACACTATTATGAACGTTGGCTGATTTCAAAGTCTGTAAGTTCACTCGACAATTCCAACTTCCAAGACAGTACTAAAAGTTAGGAAATGGGTTATATACTTGTATCCCAAAGCCTCAATATTTTACTGAAAGGATTACGGAGTACCAGTTTCCCGCAATGCCACAATTCATACTCATCAACATATTTTCCATTTCCTATTTCTCCTTTATTGTATTGTATGAAACAGTAACTTAGAATCACTTTGCTTAAGAATTTTAAGAACAAAAACTAATTATGTACTGTACATTTTACAGACTTACTTTTGTTGTACCAAGCTACTGCGTTAATCTAACGTATTCATAATTGTCTTAAACAAAAAAAAAACGAATTCATAATTGGTATCAGGAAATATAAATTGGACTGTAGCAGGCTTTGGATCCCATGAAAGGGGGCGGAAGAAAGTGGCTAGTCCAGTTGTTGTATTAGACCCATTTTGTAGGAATATATATTCTAATAAAAAATTGGAGGGTAGAGACCTGACAAATAGATTAAACGGTAAATCCACATATCTTACTTTTCGGGTCGGGTTGTGGTTTGGGTGGGGTCGTTTCGGTTCGAATCGTTTTCGGGTCTTTAATTTTTTTTGAAACATTTGACTTACAAAATGCTATTTGAGAGAAGTACTGTAGTAGGAAAAGAAAAACAGTTGACTGGTTGAGCTCCCCTCTCCCTCTCCCTCTCCCTCTCTAGTCCGGTAGTCCCTCCCCTTTCTCGCTCGTCACAGACTCACACCCTCCAACTCTCATTTCCCCATACATAAATAAAGTTCCCCAATTTACTTACTTATTTACCAGTGTCAATGTTTCATTAACAACTCACCTGTTATTCCTTTCCCCTTTCACTGCACTGCATTTTCTTCTTCTTCTTCTTATTATTAGCTCTTCGCCTCTTGGCCAACCATGCCACCTAGAAGAAGACGCCGCGGCAGCAATGTAAGCTTAGCTTTTCTCTTTCTTTCCTCTTTTATTTCTGTAAACGTCAAGCTGACATTTGTTCATTTCATTTCATTTCCTCAAAAGGTGGGTCTTGGGCGTATGGACGCTGCTGTTGATGGAGTTTCACCAATGGGATTCACCCCTGAACAAATACGCTCCAAAGTTAAAGACTTGCTTGAGGTAACTCAACTTATGCTTTCTTTTCCCTTTTCCTTTTTCTTTTTGTGGGTGCCGAAAGATCAACAAAAAGAACTAATCTTTATTATAAGTATGTGAATGTGGGTAGAGAAAGGTATAGAAAAAGAATGTATCTTGATTAAGGAAATGATGATTTTGTTATTTTGTTAGGTGTATGGTGGTGATGAGGGTTGGGTGTTTATTGAAGAGGCATCATATAAGTTGCTTATTGAGAGTCTCTTGGAAGAAGATCAACAGGAAGAGCCACAACCACTTCAGTTGGAGGTACCCACCCTTTTAATCCAAGATCATTTCTTTATGGTTATAATTATGTGTGAATTTTGTTAGATTATGGTACCATGTTGATGGAAAACAATGTGCTATTGAAGTTGAAGAGTATGATTGAATTATATGCAGTGAATAGTTGCTTAGTTATACTTTTGTTTATGATGATGATTATGATACTAGACTCTGACATTAATAGTCCCTCTGTTGGTTAAAGGATGGAAATGATCCTCTAGATTTTAAAGGGTATGATAGTAAAGTGACCATGTTGGAATATAATGAAGGGGTAATTTTGGACTGAAGGGAGGGTTTTGTTCATACTGTAGAGTTGCTTACTTGGTAGTTGATATTGTCATGATGAAAGGTGTTTTCGTTTAAAGGGTGGTTTACAGGGTGAAACTGGAGTGCAAGAGGCAGTTGAAGAAGCAGATGCATCGGCTGTTGAAATCTCATCAATCACGGTTACTAACGAAACGGTGCCCATTGACCAGGATGCTTTGATGGGTAGTCCTACAACAGGTACGTTTGATACCTCCTTTTGGTATTTTAAGTCTATGTACGAGAGGTGTGCTGTGCCTGGAATATTCGATTGATTTCATTATTGCTGTATGCTTATGTTAGTCGATGAGAAATTAGGTTAGATTGGAATTGTGTACATAGTTGGTAAATGAAAGGTGCTTAGCAGGGAGAGAAGAATGCGTGTGTGGTGTGTCCGTAATTATGCAATTTCCAGCATGGTGTCCAGGATAATGTTAACTGGTTGGTTTGGAAGACTGGAGAAGACAGTGAGAAGTCAAACTACAAAACAAAGTTTGGTTTCTGAAAATGAATAAAGTTCTTGTGAGAAGCCAAAATATTAATGATTTGCAACTTGGTATCTCCATATTGTTTACTATGTAATTTCCGTGTCTAGCCTTGTAAAGCCTTCAGAAAATACTACCAGATCACCAAGTAAGTTAGAAAACTAATCAAGGTTTTTATGTAAAGTGTTAATTAGAGGCCTTCAGCATGTGGAACTGATGTCACTCTCACGAGTTAGTACTCACAATTATGGCCCCAATGTAGAACCCTATAAGAAACCCATCAATGGCGTCTCACCCAGAAAATCCTTGCACAGCTTTTAGCTGCTTCTGGGCTTTCTCGCAATTTACTATTATGTCTTTTCCATCTATTCGATAATTAGTATAAGACTACCTGAATATGGCATTGTATAAAATAGATTAGTTTGGGTTCCTTCTTGGAGAACCGGTTATGTCCATCTGATCAGCACCTGTCTACCTTTCTGTTGTATTAGTGACATGGTAGCTCTGCAAGTACTATTCTTTTGTTTTACCCCCTTCTACCCTGGATGTTATTGTGAAAATTGAAGGGTATGATTGAAGAACAGAACATCAAGTTTCAGATATTCAGAGCCAATTGGCGCATAGCTAAGAGGATGGCTTGTCCTCTAAAAAATTAGATCGATTTTTCGGCTTTTACATTGCATACATAGTTTCAGTAGGTCTGTTCAAAAGTCAGGGAAATGTCAGTGTATTGCTTGAATTATTAAGTTTTAGTGCATGGCAAGAGCTAAAATGTTAATGATTTACTTAATCAAATTGGCCTCTCAAACTCGTGTGGTTCAATTTTCTGTTCGTGACTGTGCAGAGCTGTGGGAGATCCTAGCAGATCACTAGGTTAATAGGCAAAATGATCGAGGGTTGCGGACCACTTGAGTTTCGATATTAGTGTTTAGTTAGAGGCCCTGTACGTTTGATGTTAACTTCGCAAAGTTTTTCTCAAGATTTATAGCTCTAGTGTAAATTGTGCCCGAGAATAAACCCACTATATCTTATCTAGAAAATCCATGAACAGTTTTTAGTTGCTCTTCATGTGGAATTGTGGACTCTTCCACAATTCAATATATATCCATTAGTATTACTTCCAGGATATCGAATTATTCTTTGGCTTCATAATTGGTAAAATCTGGTGTGAACTGCAGAAACACACTGTAGATGGTATTCTACTCAGTAACATCCCTTTAAAGTATTCCTTTTCGGTTATAAGGAAGTCTAGAGTGGCAAGAATAACACTGGATAGAACTGTAGATAGTATTCTACTCTTATGAATGGCTAGTGTTGTACCAATCAAGAAAAATGGAACTGAAAACATATTACTTAATAGTTAAGACCCAGTGAATACAAAGACCCGTAAGAGGATGGACTATGGAGTATCGTTAACCTTCAAGTTCAACTATGAAAAGCAAAGCCTTTTTTACTGTTGTAAGAGGTTGGACGTTACTGTTGCATGTCACTGTGTTTGTCTGGTTGCATATCTTTGTCCTTTTCTCCATCCAAAGTGGCATATTTTTTTTCCGCATGGCTCGAAGCAGCTTCTGTGCCCTTCTGATTTTTCCATTAACATTAAGTTACTGAGACACACATATCCTACCTCAAAGTTGTGAACCTCAAATTACCATAGTGTAATTCTGTGGTTTTTATAGTGTGAATGGAAAGAGCATATGCAGTCATTTTCTGTTCGTATACGTTATATCCAGTCCTACATTGTGCTTTTTCTTTCATATAAGGTTTGAGGAATGTTGTGCTGTATGTTTTGCTTTCAGTGAAGTGTGGAATGTGATGCATTGTCAGTTAGTACAATATTTTGGCTGCAATTTGCTATGATTTTTCTCTATTGCAAAATGTATATCCATCGCTCTATCTTAATATTCAAGGTCCCTAGGTGATGGTGTAATGTGGGTGGATGTGCCTAGCATCTTTACTCTCATTCATTGTACAATATGCAGAATAATAATACTCTGTTGAAAAATGTGTGAGCTGTGTTCTAATGTACATTGTCTGCGAACTTGACTGTGGCATACTAAGTTGCGATTTTTAAACTGCTGATGTGCAGTTCTTCAGCTCCCTGCCATTGTCCCCCAGAGGCGTAGACCTTGTTATGGTTGGTTGGGCCCTGCGGATGAGAATGACTTTGTGCTCTTGAAGCCCTGCCGGGTTGAAGGACAAGAGGAGAGGAAGCGACGAAAGAAGTTTAGGTCGAGGTGGGATGAAAAACCTATAGATTCATAGGGTTCCGGCTTCGCCATTGTAAATAACATGACATAATGATTTCTTTTTTCTAACGTAGCTCTATTTTTAGTTTGATACAGAGTATATGATTATATGCTGTTAGCATAATTCAATACCTTGCTGAACAGCCTGAACTAGGTTGATCTGTCTTTCCGTTCTTTTTAATTTTTTCGTTTAGTATAAAGTACAAGGATGTATTCCAAAACCATATGAACGCCCGGTGCCACGAAATGATTGAGAACTAAGATAGGATCGAAATTCATTTTGTTCTGGTCTCCTTCTACACATCCACCATGCAATGCTGAAGCGTTGCTCGTATTCTCTGCGACGTTACCTCAAACCTATTGATCAAATGTAAGAGCAGTATGCTGTAAACTTGTATTATCTACGACATTGCTAATGACTAAACTTGTAATTTCTACGACATTACTAATGACGAACTATAATTTGGAATTTGATGTTATTTTTGAAGTTGAAACATCAGTTGTTGCGTGCGAATGTGTGTGTTAGTTGCCAATGGCGGACTGAGTGACGAGTACAGATTTCCTTTTTCTTACGTTGTAATTTTTTTGGGAGATAGGCTTCCAAGGTAATGATCGTTTCAAAGAAGGGGGAGATTGAACTATTGAAGGAGTATCGTAACATAGAGCCAATCTTACTTGCCCCTAGGCCCTAAGTGGCTTGAAAATTTATCCTCGGAAACTTTTGATACCAACCGCTTCAAAACCAATAATTTTTACAGTCTACACTCTACAGTCTACACCAACCACTTTTAATTCCTTTTCTGACGGCATTTTCAATACATAATGCTTTTTAAAAATTATTATCAAACGCCTAGTTCTTTTTAAACTGCTTTTAAAAGAACTTTTGCAACACTTTTACCCTCCCAAATACATTCAATATCTAGTTTTTTTTTTTGGTGTAAACATTCAATATCTAGTTTAATAAGCACGTTTTAATTATCAAAAGAATTTAGGCGAACCTATAATATTTTGGGTGGTCGAGCACATTAATTAATTTAATGAAAGTCAAAGTAAAATTGTGAAATCTTCAAATTCTTGACCTTCGGAGAGCTTATTAAACACAATCCTTGTAATTTTTAGGAAGCTGAAGAGTGATCTTGCCTCTAATTAAAATGGATAATAAGACTATTTTCAATCATTTTCACACTTATTTTTGTAACATTGTGAAGTGGCCTCAAGTGGCCAATATATCTATATCCATATTGATATTTTTTTAGACAAAGAGATAGTGGTAAATATTTCTATCATTTCAAATCTCTTACGAATCAATCTCATATAATACATTAGAACTTTTTGTAAGATACAAACCTAGGGGTGTAAATGAACCGAACTGACTCGGTGAGCCCTCGGGTTAGGTCAACGGCGAGTTCAAGTAGAGCCTGAGACTCGTTTGTCAAAAGAGACGGACCCGAGTCTAAGATAATGCGACTCGCCTCGACTCATTTTGACTCGCCTTTTATTTATATAAATATTTTTGTGGATTTTGTAAATATTAATGTTATATAAAATGGAGATATAAGTCAAATTTAGTCTTAGAATTATTAAATATTAAAAAATGTAATTTCAATCGGTTTACAACTTAAAATTTTATAATACAAATGCAAAAATGTTAAGTGAGCCAAATCAAGTCGAGCCCGAGCCGGCTCGTGCTGGAGACGGACAGAGCTTGACCCTTAGGTTTCATGGCTCATCGAGCTTCTAGCCGAGTCAGAGGATAGGCGAGGGGAGCCAGAGCCCTATGCGACTCGGGCTCGACTCGGATCGTTTACACACATACAAACCAATGCCATTTCAAGCTATTTATTTAACTTTAGTATTGAAACCATTACACTCTTATTATTCCATTGTCTTGCATATCATCTCATATAACACATTAGAACTTTCTATAAGATACAAACTTAAGCGAAATCAAGTCATATAAAGCACAAAAAAGAATTATTCGTGAACCAATGCACAATCATAATAAGAGCTTTTAGTCATATGTATTTTGAATGATATTATTTCCAAGGGCATAGCGAAGAACTGATGTCATGTGGTGCACAATGTATTTTTAAAAAATAAACAAATTGTTTAGTGAGTCAAACATGTGACCTTTTAATTTTCATAAGGTGTCGAGACCATTGAGTCATTAGTTGTTTAGTGTACTCATATAAGTGCATTAATTTTACCATGTAGTTCACTTAACTTGGCTCCACGATTGACTATTATGTGGTCCATGGATTTATTACTAAAAATTACAAATTTTATTTGTATGCGGCTTTAGTCCATTGCTTTAGAGTAAAAGTTTATTGGCTTTGGTGAAATTCGACAAACAATTTTTGGTTGGTAAAACTATTGTCAATTGTATCTTCTTAAAAAAATTCTTCTATGGGACAAAACTAGGCTATGGATTATATAAATTTTGGGTCTATGGATTAGTTACTAAGAATGATAAATTTGATATTTTATTTTCTTTGTCCAAGCATTTTATCAATTAAAATAAAAATACATTTTGCACATGCCTATATAAATAACAACTTTCCTGGCTGATGACCAATCATATTTTATGTTTATGATATATTCTTGTTCAATATGACTCTTTTAGAGATTAAGTTTTGGTGAACTATGTGTACTATGAATTCATTCATTGGTCTTACTTTGATGTGACCTTGTATAAAATCAATAATTCTCACGTACACTCAGTGTAAGTCTACACCGAATTTATTTTTTGTAAAAAATTACAATACATATGAATTCGTCACCTTTAAATATCCTTAGTTAGTACCTTTATTATCACTCATAATTTCACCGTGTGTAAGTTTACACCCGTTATCCCAAAGACTTGTTGGTATAAAATAGTAAGGTATCGAGTTACCACTATAAGTACTTTTCCCATTGTTATTACATCCAACTTCAACCATTGTTAATTGTATCTTATTAAAAAAAAACTTTTATGGGACAAAATAATAGGCTATGGATTATATACCTTTTGGGTCTATGGATTAGTTACTAAGAATGATTGATGTTTTACTTTATCTGTTCATGCAATTTATCAATTAAAACAATAATACATTTTGCACATGCCTATATAAATAACCACTTTCCTTACAATATTTTGTGTTTTCATAAAGCTTAATCAATTGTGCTCTTTACAATTGTTTTAAACTCTCAAAATACTATCATGGATGTCACAGTTATATGTTACTTTACTTTGTTTCTAATGATTGTTAATGGAGCTCATGGAAGACAATTAAAACAACATGAAGTAATCTCTAAAGCTGTTAAGGTATGCTTCTTCACAAATATTTGTGTGCACGCAATTGGAATTATTTTAGGGAGTAAATTATAAGTAAATCTTACATGTGAAAGCTATGGTTATTCATCATTATTTCTCTTTTATATATGTTCGCTTTGTAATTATGAAGAAATCAATCATTCATCTATGTGTACATAATTTTCCTCATATACAATAACAACAACCAAGTGGTTATATGATTGCATTGATTTCTATTGAGCAACCTTCTTTCGACCATCCTTCACACAATAACGTGATTCACAAGGCAAGTATATGTCATGACGTCCATTGAAAGCAATGATTTCATGTTTACAAACTAATAGCACATAGTTTACATGGTTTATTAACCATGGTCTAACTTTGAGTGATGCTTATGACTACATTTATATAGACGAGACCAAACAATATGCCTATGCAAGATGGCGGTAATTGTTCTTATTGTTGTTCGTATTTTACAGTACATGAATGAAGAACTAGTATTGCCACAATCGAATCTCAATACTCCAACACAATGTGTAAGATTCCTCTTTCTTTTTCTTTTTTTGATATTGAGGTTTTCAATTCACTTCTTTGCAAAAGAGTGTTCGATTTGTGTTTAACATTTATAATGAAACAGATTGCATCCATTCAAACAAATACGCCAGGAAAGTTTTTAGGAGCAAATAGTACTATAAGCGTATACAAACCTCAAGTACAACAATCTCAATGGTCAGCTGCTAGAGTAAGGCTTATAAATGACTTTGATTTCATTGAAGCCGGATGGATGGTAAGTTTTAACTCAAACTTCTCCTTTTTACAACAAAAATATATTTGCTTTACGTGATTTCTAGTAAAGATCCATGTCATTTAAATCTGCAGGTCAATCCAACTCTCTTCAAGGATAATGAGGCACATCTTTATACTAGAATTTCTGTAGGTATCTAAATTCATGAGTTTAAAATAATTTTTATCTTTGGAAATAACCTTTAATTTCTTTCTAGAACGGAGGACAAGAATGCATCAATACTCAGTGTCAAGGGTTTGTACAAGTATCTACAGCTATTCCTTTGGGCATGATACCAGAATATTACAGTATTATTGGTGGGCAACAATATGAATGGAAAGTATCCATTGAAAAGGTAAAGTTTGAAATATATATATAATTCTTATATGAAGTCAAGTATTTTTAGCTCGTAATGATTAGATCTTGTATAACTCTATGTAAAGAATATTCAATGTGATGATAATAATAAGGTTGACTTTAACCAAACAAAATTGATATATAAAATTTAGGCAAATTCTACCATGCTCCCGGTTGTAGGGAGCATGGTACTCCCCAATTTTTTTTAAAAAAAAACAGAAATAAAGAAATCCAATCCCATTCTCTCTCCTCCCTAACAAACTCCATTCTCACCCACTCAACCATAACCACTCCCACCAAGCACCCCTTCCATTTCCGGCTGACTTTACCCACCGCCATCGCCGCCACCGTCGCCATCTCCTCACCCAATTCGTGACCCCTTGAGTTTAATTTTGTGACCACATAATAACAATTTTGTGACCCCTAAGTTTTAATTCGTGATGCTTAAAACAAAATTTGTGACCATCTAAGTTTTGATTTGTGATACTTGAAGCACGATTTGTGACCCTTTGCGGGTTTGATTACTGATCCCCAAGTTTAATTTTGTCACCCATGGGTTTATTTTTGTTTGCCCGATTTTGGGTTTTTATGTGAGGAGAGAGAGTGGGATTGCGGTTTTGTTTTAAAGAGAGAAAATAAAATGGGGGGTTGTGGAGAGAGTGAAACAATGGGGAAAATCAAAAGATGAGTTTTGTGATAGGTAAAAAAATGGAGAGAGAAGAGAGAATGGGGGTTGTTGTGGTGAAGGGGAAAGAGGAAGTGAAAGTGTGTGGGGGAGAAGAAGGGAAATGTACGTGGGATGGGGAAGGGGATTTTTTTTAATTTTTTTTAATACGTCCGTGTATACGTAGTTATATACGTGTGCTATTTGTACAGCCATGTGTACGTAGCTACGTACAGCCGGTTGTACGATAGACAGATTAATTTAGTTTATCTCAAAGGGCTACTGACATAACTTTTGAAGGAAATTATTTGTTACAAGATTTATCATCAATGTTAAATCAAAATCTATTAAAAGTGTTATCTTTCGAAAACCTTTGCAGTTCATCCTTGACGGAAATTGGTGGATAACAATCACTAGTCCAAATAAGAAAGCCAGCATTGGATACTGGCCAAGCGATCTTTTTACAAATTTAAAAGAAGCTGCAACGCAAGTTCAATGGGGAGGAGAAATCAGTAATCCAGGTGCAATTAATCCGGTACCGGCTATGGGCGATGGTCTCAAAGCTACTTTTGATAATACTACCAGATCTGCACTAATAAAAGACCTCATTGTCGTTGATGCATCATATCAGTTTTTAGCTCCTCCTGATGTACAACTCTTTAACAGCTGTGACCAAATTTATACTGACTTAGAGTTTGCAAAAGAATTTGGTCCTCATGTTGTAGCATATGGCGGTCCCAATTAATTCCATCTCAGTTTCATCTCATGTGAGATAAATTAATTTACATTGTTACACCTCTAGTTACTTTTGTTGCTCATTATCGTTTTCTCTAAGTTAAGACTAGTTTTCTTGCCCGTGCGTTGCACGGTATACATTTTTATAATTTTTTTATTTTTTACTCTTTGTTATTTAATATAAAAATGAAATTGTTATTGAGTTTTAGTTCTTACATGGTAATTTTTGTGTTCGCTTATATATTTTTTTGAAAGGGTTAAATTTATTGTGCCTCAAT
>ONZK01000538.1:0-14272 GCA_900322385.1 Pharnaceum exiguum
TAACGGTTTGTATTTTTTTTTAACGCCGTCAATGTAGGACCACTGTCGGACACATGTGCCCAAGTAGGGATTATTCCCAGCTATTTTCCAAGTAGGGATTATTTCGAGAAAATCGCCCCAAGTAGGGATTATTCCCAGCAATTTTTCCAAAGGCTTTTATGTTATGTTGGCTACATATTTTCCCATTGCTTTTGTTCCCCCCTTGCGCCCAGAATATTATTTTAAAAACCTATCTGAATTTAAAAATAATAGAACAAACAAAGGCCAAACGCGTATGTATGCCAATGTGGGTAAAATACAAATGAGTCCTGAACAAAGTAAAAGACAGCCAAGCAGAGCACCACTCCACTGCGTACGCAGTGCCTCCAAAGAAAACGATTTAAAAAGTAGTAATCGGCAAGTCTTCAATTCGTTACGTACACTCAAATGTGATATCTAATTAGATACTAATCATAAGCTAAAAAATTTCCTATGCCAATTCTTTCACAAATCTTTACCAACGAGAGATTGCCTCTTCAAACGAAAGATTTTACCAGTTAATCAGTGTGAGTTATGTACTCATACTGAGGAAACTATAGATCATCTTTTTGCTCACTGTCCAATTGCAGGGGAAATATGGTATAAGGCTATTGAATATGACTGGATTGATTGTGAACCGCCACAACACGGTATTGTTAACTGGATCCAATTATGCCGTTCAGAAGGGCCAGACGCACAAACAGGACTACTTAAAAGTTTATATCTCATTTGGAGTATTTGGATTCACAGAAATGATCATGTTTTTAAACGAAAACCCTTAATGCCACACGTACAGCTTTATGGGCTAAGAGAATGTACTTAGAATGGCTCTATAGACATCGAGATGACGAGGTGGATTCTAACCATAACCTCCAAATTTCTCCCAACATTTTTGTCAGATGGCATCCACCTGCTCATGGGACTCTCAAACTCAATTTTGACGGATCTCTGGTGAATGAAACTGCAGCTTGTGGCTTCATCATAAGGGACACAAGTGGAAGGCTTATCTCAGCAGGAGCAACCTTCTTGGGTAATGTAAGCATCTTGGAAGCAGAAATACTAGGTATGCGCGAAGGAATTCTGCAAGCAACCCAACAGAATGTACGAAGCCTTGAAATAGAAGGAGACAATTTGGCAGTTATCCAATCTGTCAGAGGCCACTATTCAGCTCCATGGAAAATAAGGAACATCATACAGGATGCCAGGAGATTACTTAACAATTTTGATCATGTTGAAATCAAACATGTCTACCGGGAAGGCAACAGAGCGGCAGACTGGTTAGCGAATTTTGGTCGTTCAAGTAATACTACTGTTGTATGGAGTCATTCATGGTCTGAAGAATTGGATACAATTCTTCAAGAGGACAGATTAGGAGTTTGTCTCGAGAGGAGACACTCCTAATTCCTTCATTCATTCCTTACCTTTAAAAAAAAGTGATATCTAATAGAGTGATTAATTAATCTTATAGAGAGTAGCTCAACTAGTACTAGATAGCACGTCTTCACTCTTAAGGTTGTGAGCTCGATTCTTAGTTTTCACCGACTTCGATACCTCCCTTTTATAAGAAAATAAATAAATATATAATGCCGATGCCGAATATTATTCATTGAGTGTACATTAAAATTGGAATGATCCACGTGCAGTATTGAGCTAATTGCTAATAATAATATAAGCCATAATAAGCTAGTGTGAGCTTTACATTTAATATTAATAATTGTTGTAATAGTTGTTACTAGTCATTAGCTGCGGGTGCACAAGAGAAAAAACTGTTTTATATATGATACTAGTGAGATGAGTCATTATTATGTAATCGAGAGGTCATTATTATGTAATCGAGAGGTCAATTAAAACCCAGTCTTATATATAAAACGGATTCATACAATTTTTTTCCGCTGCAGATATAGTTCGATAAAAGTTAGTAGATGACTTCACAAGTTTTCTTTTTCTCTTTCAATAATGATTTTTTTTTAAAAAAAAAGAAATAACCACATACCAAAATTATTAGAAAAAAAAAATGAAAAAAGGTCGCTCCAAAGTCCAAACTTTGTTCTGTTCCCCAATCCCCACTTCCCCTACCGCTCACCCAAAGCATATATTCAGATTCAGATTCTATTCAAAGCGACAAAGTCAGTCATCGTCCTGTATTAGTCGTACTCGTATACAAGTACCAAACTCTATAACAAATTAACAATTCCCCATTTCCCTCTTACTAGTGTAGAAAACTAGAAATCAAGTCAATTTTATCGGGCATAATAATAATAAATCCTTTTGACAAAGCAAAACACCCCATCCCCATCCCCTTTCCATTTCATTTTCCTTGACCTCACCTCTCACTCTATAAAATACATAACATATTACCGCTAATCAAAATCAATCCTCTCAATTTCCTTTCTCTCTCTCTCAGGTCAGTCTCCCTCCCTTCTCCTCCCCATTTATTTATTTATTTTCCATTTCCATTTCCTTATTATTTCGTCTGTCAGTAGATTAAATTAAAGATCACATTTTTGATTGACTTATTGATTGATTTATGATCATGATGATGATACCTTTTATTTATTCATTCATTTTAAAATTGGCGTGTACTGTATGTTATTACTGTAAGTTACTTACTGGCTCAGGTTTGTCCCAAATTAGTCACTCGTTACTATTCTTCTCATAGAAGAGATTAGTAAATTTTTAAAGAAAACAAAACAAAAAAAAGACCTTGTGAGATTTCAAAGTTAAATTTTTTTTAAGTAGCTACAGTACGTGACAACTAATTGGGGACGGAAAAAGTAATAAAACTACTACTCAAAAGGTCTCGGGTTTCGAAACCCGAGACCAGCAAGACCGTAGTGGCTCCCTTGTAAAAAAAAACAAACAAATGTTGGTTATCAAGTTAATGGGTTTATGGTATGATTCTTGAGACCGCGAGATGTATCTATAAGAAGCTTGTGGTTTGTTTTGTGTGTTTGTTTGTTTTGGGTTGATGTTGAAAATGATGTATGATTGATGCTTATTTAGCTATTATACACAGGTTGTTGTTGTTGTATTCGGCTTGTGAGGGTTTCGGAGATCACGACGTGTAGTAGAGAGGAAGGAGGAAGGAAGGAATGGGGTATATTGGTAGCCATGGTGTTGCTGCCTTGCATAGATATAAGTATAGCGGTGTGGATCACTCGTTGGTATCGAAGTATATCCTGCAGCCCTTTTGGACTCGCTTTGTCAAAATCTTTCCGCTCTGGATGCCGTAAGTTGTTCTCTTTATTGTTTGATTCCATGTTTGTTAAATGGAGATTTGGTTTATTTTTTGAATATGGCTTGAATTGTGTCGTTTGTTGTAAGCTTCTTTGATTGTTCTTTTGCTTTCTCGTTTTGAGAGTTGGGTATATTAGTGGTAGTGTTTTTTTTAAAGTTGGTGTTCTTAGTAAGTCTGTACATTGATTAGTGATAACACGAGCTCATGTGGTGGTATCTTCACTCTGTTGTTTCGAAGCTGGGGTGTTTTTTTTTTGTAACTTTGGTGCTTAGGAAGTAATTATCTGTCCTCTGGGCTCCATTCCGCAACTTCACTCAGACATGTCGACAAATGTCGTATCTGACACGGTGTAAAAGCATCTGACATGGCTATTTTTTGAAATTTTTGGTTGAAATGAAGTGTCTTAAGTGTCATGTATGATACGCGTCAAGCGACAGGGCAGGTTTGTGAAGTGTCGGAGTAACACTGCATTTCCGTCAAGATGCTTCTGTTTATAATAGGAGATAGGGAAAACGGGAGGAGGGGGGCTCGTTTAATTTCTCTTTCCTGTTGTGGTAAGTGTCATGTATGATACGCGACAAGCCTATGTTGATAAGTTGCCCTTGTGTTCTTAAAATGAAATACATTGTCTGTATGGAATGTTCAATGGGTAAGTGGAGAGATGGTCTTTTCCAATTTTTTAGCTCATTATTACCTACTTTTTTCAATTATGAATGGATTTGATTATTGTATTTCATTTTTTTTTACAAAAAATTTGGCGCTGGCATGTAAGAAACCACATATTTTGAATGGATTTGATTTAAATGATTATTTTGTATTTCATTAGTGTTTTCACTCAAGCACAGTGTCATATATATTCAAATTGGAATCATCATGAAATTTTCTCATGCTCCTATGCCATCATATGTAATGACTCCATAGGCTTGGAAGCTTAGTTGTTAAGTTAGTGTACTCTACCACTTTGCCTCCTCTCCTGTAATAGTATCTGAAAGCATTAATTTTTGCTGAGTTTGTTGGACATTATGTTCAATTTGGATGGTTTATATTGTGCTTGCTCTTATTGTTGTATTTTATGTGAATGTGCTTGCATTTCTATTAGTTTTTTTTACTCTTTTGTAAAGGCTCCTAACTTGCTCTATATCTCTCTGCTGATTCTCTCTTTGTGGATCCGTCTCCAGCCCAAATATGGTAATTATTTGTTGATCTTTAACTATTTTCATCATATAATGTATGTAATACTGAATGTATTTTTCTTATATGTCAAATAATTTTGAGAGATTTCCGTTGCTTTGTTGCAGATTACACTGACAGGATTCATATTCTTAATGGCTTCAGCATTGCTTGGATATGTGAGTTTGGGCATTTAATAGAACAACTTATTCTTTTCCTTTGTTTTTCCTTTTGAAAACAATTCGACTGAGAAATTTCTGTCCATATTATGGATTTGAATTATTTTTTTAACTGCAGGTTTACTCACCTCGTCTGGATTCTCCTCCTCCTAGATGGGTTCACTTCATGCATGGATTGCTCCTATTCTTGTACCAGGTTTGTCCACCTACAATATCTGAGTAAGCAAAGATAACTTACCCCTTGTTTATCTCAGCTTGAGTAAGCAAAGATAACCTATGATGTTCCACGATTGCCTCCTAGAACGACTGTTTGTTAGTAGAGTAGAACGACAAGCCTTTGTTGCTACCATATTTTCCATTTTGTATTGCTCTGCATATACATCTTATTAATTAGGAAACCATGACACACATAATACTCTTGAGAAAGATTTCTGCTATCTTAATTTACTTACCCTGGTAAATTCAGACTTTTGATGCTGTTGATGGGAAGCAAGCAAGACGGACCAATTCATCAAGTCCGTTGGGCGAGCTTTTTGACCATGGTTGTCTCTTAGTCTTCTCTCTTTTATTGTTTTGCGCTTTGTTTTTATGACAGAACTTTGGTGCAGTCTCTTTCATTTGGTCAAAAACATCGTTGATTCCGACATACTTTCTTGATTATGTCACCTAATTCTTGAAAAGATTGGAACTTATGTGCTGTTATCTCATATGGTTGATTTTGTGTGGCAGGATGTGATGCTATTGCTTGTGCTGTAAGTATATATTCTCTGAATTGGATTTGGGTCTGTTTTGTTTTGTTTCAACTGCTTTTTACTGGACTTTTTTCATTGTTCAGTTGGAAGCATTGGCTTTCGGGAGCACTGCAATGTGTGGAAGATCAACATTTTGGTTCTGGGTCATTGCAGCAATTCCGTTTTATGGTGCTACTTGGGAATCGTATGTGATTCATTTTGTCATTCTTAGTTTCTTACCTTCTGCCTTTGACTGATTTGACAACAGCGAGATAGCCTTCACCTCAAAATAAATTGGGTTCGGTATTTGACTGATATGGTTCTTTTCGTCTTTATTTTTCATGCTTGATTTATTTCTACCAATATCAGTCATAGGAAGTTATTTTTGAAGCAATTTATAACTTTTATGTGGTTGATCTCCTCATTATACTCTTCATTTCAACTAGTGTAACGCCTCAGCCAAATAGCTAAAAACGATGGAATGTAATGTATACTTCAACTTTCGCTCTTTTTTTTTTTGCACAACAATCTGTCTAGATCCCCCCAAAACCTTCTCTATGTGAAAGAGTCAAGGTTGCTTGTTTTTTTTTTAAATGTTGGCGCAAGTATTTATGAGTTGAAAGGTTTTGGTGTCACGTGAGAGTTTTACTTCAAGAGAAATATTAGAGTCTGCAATCTACTTTATAGTGTGGTGGCATATTTTTTCCCCCTAATTCCTACTCCGCTTTCTGTGTATGGTATATTTGAGTATGTGTATAATTTGATGGTATTATGTTTGAGAGTTGAGGTGGATAGTGTGGGTGGGTGTGTGAGTGTTTGTTTGTGTGTTTGTGGTGGTATGTTCATATGTGCGTGTGTAATGTCAGGGTGTGTTTGTAACACGTGTGCGAATCTGGTTTGGTCCTTGCTAGTTAACCACAAATAATGCTTTGACTAAGGCTATGTTGGTGTTGTTGCTGGTGATTTCTGTTTGCAACATTATGTATTATAGCTGAAATTTTTCCATATGCAGTTACTTCACCAATACACTAATTCTACCTGTGATCAATGGACCTACCGAAGGACTCATGCTGATCTACTTGTGTCACTTCTTCACGACTTTTGTGGGTAAGTGCTGTAATGTTTGTGTGAATTATAAATGAAATCGATTTTGACTCTATTTGTTTCACGTCTATTCAATTTTGTAGCTTGTGTTTTTTGATGATTGGCATTTCAGATTTGTTCTTCCATTGGAAGACAAAACAATGGTGATGTCATTTGAGGGGTCATTGGATGAAATTGTTCGTGGATAGATTGGCAAAACTGATAACCATTTCTTGATAGACCTGTCTTACCCATACCAAACTTAAACAACAAGATTAAAGGAAAAATGAAATAGAAGGCTGGTGATTACATTACATGCTTATGAACCAAACTTTACTCTTGAATAACCATTACCATTAGCCTTGCTTTCTGTATTTATTCCGTTTGCGATTGCGTGACAACTTTATGAACCAAATGGCCCCTGAATTCAGCAATGTGATACCTTAAGTTTTGAATCAAGGATTTCAGGAAGGACAAATTATGGCATGCTGGTGTTATATTGTATCTGCTTCCTCAATGGATTATGACTACCTCAGCTTTTTGAAATATGCTATTGGTCATTTGGATTGCAGTTTGCCTACTGGCATCAGTTGACATGTGTTTGTGAAGAATGTTTTTCAGGGATTTTTCCTGTTGTGTGCGCATCTTAGTACTTCTATGGTGCAACGGTAATTCTGGTTTCAACTTAATTTCTGTTGCTTTTCAGGTGCTGAATGGTGGGCTCAACAGTTCGGGGCATCGTTACCCTTCCTGAATTGGGTTCCAATCTTGAGTGGTAAAGGATTCTGGTCACTTTTTTCTGTTGTCTTTTATTAATTGTTTTCAGTTGTGATGTGGAATGGTTCTTGCTATAGCAGCTATACATTAATCGTTACAGCAATAGATCTGATGATCAAGGGCATGGATATGGGGAATTCCTGATTTAAACCTTAAAGTAGCTGCTTGGGTTTTATGTGGTTGGTGACACAGTGACCTCATAATAATGCCTGAAACCTAAATTCTTATTTCTAGAAATAGTCTTTCTATTTTTTTTGCTGGTTATAAGTGATTATGTTATTTGACCTAGTTAGCAGTTAGCTGAACATTTGTTGCTGACTGTGGTCCAGTGGGTGAACATGATAGAATGTTCCTCCACCCTCCGTGCAGTCTCTGACCACTTGTAGCAGTTTCTGACGTGCATGATACAGATACTCTTCTGTGTCAAAGCTCTTGTTTTTGAAAGCGACAGGGGATGTTGGATATTTAAACCTGACTGTAGCAATTCAACGTGATATCTCATTTGAATTCTTAGTATAATAGCCTGTGACTCTCCATTATGTTTTACTTCCGAACTGATTTTGGTAGTACAATGCTGGTGAATTAGCTTGAGAAATTTATGCATCATTTTATGTGTATCAACAATGTTACCTTGGTACTTGTGCCTGTCAAGACCCTACTGTTCAAGCTGGGCGGGGAGTTTAATTATCTGAGTTCTTTTGTTTCTTTGTCCAGAGATGGTAAATGTTATGTCTGTCGTTCGGTAATTTGCATCTCATTCACACTTTTTCAGCGTCAGGTTATGAGCTGTTTTGGTTTTGATAACAACTTTTATTATGACTCCTTATCAGACAATCCAACTTGGTGATCTATTTGCTTAGCTATGCAGTTCTTTAGTCTTTTTATCTTTGCAAATCAGAAATTTTGTTCAAGATCCATAAAAATTAAGACAGTGGCAAGTCTTGACCTCTTTGAACAATATTACCAAATGCTAGGTCTTTAGGCTGTTAGCCTGTTTATCTGGAACTTTTTATTTTAAATTGATTTGTCTAGCATTTTTCTTTATTTTGCGAATGGCTTGCTGGAATGCTGACTTTCTAAATTAATTATATTTGTCTTGTTCAGGGATCCAGACATCCCAAGCTGTGCTGTACATGATGATAGCTGTTGGTGTTTTGCCTACTGTTGCTTTCAAGTGAGTACTCTTTGTTATTTTCCTTATAACGGTGGTTTTATGATGATTTGGGCAAATATTCACTGTGTATTTGATTAATTTGAGTCTCTAATTCTTATGGGTAAAAAGAGGAGCATGTCATTGGGTAGATTAGAATGTCCCGATTTTTGTATTCGCCTTTGCTGTAGTTTGCCTGTTTAAATTGTTTTTTAAGCAAGCTGTCAAACAAGCCGGTAATAAAAAAATTCTAACTCAATTTAGTTTGTACTCCGATTTTTTTTTTGTAGATTGTTCGACTTTTCTCATGTTTTTGTGTTTCCAATGCAGTATAAACAATGTTTATGAGGTAGTAAAAGCAAGAAAGGGAAATATGATGCTAGCGTTAGCCATGGTAACTATGGTGTTACTATTTCTTATTCCTTTTCTAAACTAGAAGCTTTTATGGAAATAAGCTGGGAGCTGACTTGTTATTGATATTCATGGCAGCTTTACCCTTTCTGGGCTCTCATGGCTGGAGTGCTTGCATGGTATATAGATCACTTTTTCGGACTCACTTTTTAATTGTATCCAAAATATTTTTTTAAAACCATTACATTATATCTGTGCAGGGATTACTTGTCTCCATCTGATCTGATCGGTAATTATCCCCACCTAGTTGTAGTGGGAACTGGACTTATATTTGGCTTTATGGTGGTAAGTAAATATAATCATGTAGTATTATCCTTTTTCAGTCTTACAAACTCTTTGGTTCAAGAAACTTTATAAATACTTGTCCCAATAGATTTACTATTGTCATTGTTGTAATTGTAATCCTTTGAAGTGTTTCACTTTTTTTTTTTATAACTTACTTTGAAAGGTATTTTAATTCAAGCATAATTTAGCTGATGTAAAACAATGCTCTTTCAGGGAAGGATGATTTTGGCCCACTTGTGTGATGAGCCCAAGGGTCTCAAAACTAACATGTGCATGGTAAGGACTCTAACTGCAATATGTAAAGCAAGTGTTACCATTTGTTAAGGCCATTGTAGAGGACCCAATGCAAATTGGCAAATTTGTTCGATTTTTTATCTGTTAATGTTCAGAAACAGGAGCATCCGTTTTTCATTTGGTGGATATATATCGATTTGCGTGCTATGAGGCAATGAAGCATTCGATTCTTTGCTATCAGCTTATTGCTCATTTCATAAGCTGATTATCCAGTGTTTAGTCTATATAGCTTGTTTGCATTGCGATCATCTGATTAGGAAATTGTGGATGTCACTTACTTTTCATGAGTTCTGATAATGAGAAGTGATTATTGACTTGGATGCAAAACTAGTAGCAAAGAATTGGATTAATCCTCTGGCTCTTTGGATTTACAACCAATTCATTCATGCTTTCGCTGCAGCCTTAGGCCATTTTTGTGAATGCCACAAGTTTGTCTTTAAGCCGAGACATATAGATGAGGAACCCACCCCTTCAGATGTGCTCTGTGCAAGGTTTTAAGACGTGGTCGCGGTCGCGTAATGGATCAAGGTAGTCGCGACCAGAAATTTTAACGGCCATACCACATGTCACGGCGGGCATTAAGGCAGTGTCGCGGCCGTCTTTAACGGCTGTAACGCTCATTATGAGCGTTATTTGGCGGAAATGCAAAACACGGTTACTTGTAACAGTAGATGCCAAACCTGTTACATAATAGCCGTAACGTAACGGCCGTCTATACTTAGGTTTTTAGGTTTAGACGAAAAATTTAATGAGATAGATACTCCCTTTTATAATAACTCAGATGGGCTATTTGTGTAGTGTTCTTTTCAGTGCAACTGTGGAGTTATTTGTGATTATTAGGAAGACAAGTATCTGTCTGCATCATTCCAACAACCGTAGAGCTTGTTCGTGTGGATGCTGTTTCCTGATAACTTTATTGGAAATTCTACCTCCCCCCCTCCCGATACACACACGCTCACACAAAGAAAAAAAAAATCCTCACTTGGGATGGAATCAATGAGCATTCTCAAATTATCTGTTCGTTGAAATTTAGTTCTGGTCTTTTTTTTTTCTCTCCGTACCATGTTTTCTTAGTTACTGATCCTTGATTATTATTGTTGTGTTTCCAGTCTCTTTTGTATCTCCCTTTTGCCATTGCAAATGCTCTGACTGCCAGATTGAACGATGGGTATGTTGTGCACACTTGTGGCTTATGTTTCCTGAGCATTGATAGATATAAGTATATAACTCATGACCCTTGTCCTCTGTTTTCCGTCTCTTTTCATGGTTGCAGAGTACCTCTGGTTGATGAAGTGTTGGTGTTGCTTGGTTATTGTGCATTTACAGGTATGGAAATTTTTAACATTGAGCTGGCTGAACTTTGCTTCAGCTTATAGCTGGCTTTGAAAATCTCTCTTTGCTGGATACTCGTCAGAACTTTCACATTGGGTTATCCAAAGAATTCTGAATAGGTCCAACCATAGTTTATGGACAAGTATTGTAAGCTACCAAGGATTTTCCCATTACTATAATATCAGCTGTTATAGTCCAATGCTCTTGATTTCACAACCTGCATTATACTTGTGATCGAAAATGAGTTGCCTAAAACCTGTGCTATGTGAAGTGGAGACGTTGTGATGAAGACATGTAATGAGTTCAGCGGTTTAGATTGTGAGAGGTGATAATGGAGCATCGAGATTTTAAAATATGATAGGGATAAGTTTCTATAAACTAGAGGAAGATTGCGAAAAAAACGTAAAAAACAAAAGAAAAAAGCTTGGATTATCTTAATCTTGATATTAATAAGGTGGATATACCCTGACTCCCTGAGTGGCTAGCTCAGTTGGTAAGACTTCTGAGATTTATTCCAAAGGTCCCAAGTTCGAGTCTCCTCAGGGCCACCGGAGGTTTTACCGGTCGTTAACTTCAGGGCCCATGGGATTAGTTAGGCAAAGCCTAGATACCCATGTCATCTGGAAAAAAAAAAAGGTGGATATAGTACATGTGGGGACTATGATCTCTCAAGCTTATGGAGATTATAGCTTGATTACATGAGATAATAAGGAACGGGTGGGGGTATATTTAGATTATGAGAGGAGGTGCTATTGGGGATGCTTTTATTTGTTATCACTAGTTTCAAGTCACTACATATTCAATTTTTCATTTTTTGTTTGCGTGTCTTGATGATGTTTTCCTCTTGAATCAGTGGCTCTTTACTTGCATTTTGCGACATCAGTTATTCATGAAATCACAACGGCATTGGGTATCTGCTGTTTCAGGTGACACTCTACTCTTTTTATGTGATTAGCAAGTGTCTGAGGCCACATTATGTTTGGTGCTTAGCTGATTTTTCCCGTCTTATGCCCTGGCTTATTAGCTGTTCTGAAAATGATCACTTCATCATTGTTGATATCATGACTGTTAGTTGTGGACATTAAATAAAAGAACCTAACTTTGGAAAATCCTTCTCAAATTTCACAAGTGACAAGATGAAGTCACATGTGCTGGAAATAGGAGCTTCTGTAAAGGCCGGTTGGGTTGGACACTTGGACATGTATTCTGAAAAATGTGTCGTTCTGTCTAATTAATGTTATCTGGATGAGGCACTGAATTTTCTAGTGAGGATCTCCTTAAAAAAAGGATCAACATTAGATTTAGCTAAGGTCTAGTTGGGAAGAGCCGAAGAGGTATTTGTAGAAATAGTACTTTAGTAATGGGCTTCCAAAGGTCTGTCCTCGTTGGGCTTGGTTCAGTTGTGACTTTTGAGTGCGGTCATTTATACTACTACCTGCTTCCAGTTTACTTTTGTACTTCATACTTAAAATGTAAAAGAAGTCTTTCTGTTCTTCTTCTCCAAAGCCTTGTTAGTAACAAGTCTACTTGGGGTTGGCTAGCAAGGCCACTTAGGGAACTACACCACACAAGTGTGCCGAGTCGGGCCAAACAGGCATCTTTCCTCCTTTATCTGCTTGAGACCGGCAATGAAGAGTATTAACAAAAGCTTATAACTCTCAGAGGCCTAGTTGAAATGAAAAAGAGTTTATTAAAAATTAAAAACGAAATGTACATGACATACACGCGCATACACCTAAGTAGACAAGTAAAAGCGGTGGTGGGAGTGTTTTGGTAATGATTTCCCATAATATCTTCTCGGATAACTGGAGCTAATTTGTTATTGGTTTTTCTTATTATAGGATCACTAGGAAGGAAGCTTGAGGCATGCTCTGGTCCTTGGTACCATCTTGTTCTTTGTAATAATAGTCTTCGCAGATGCACTGCTGTAAAGAATGCCTTCTTAACTCGTTGCAGCTTTCTCATTCGAGATTTTCTGCCGATTAAGCTGTGTGGCAAATTGGTTCGTTTAGTGTGGGTTCATTTCCTTGGAAGTGCATGTATTGGCTTTGCGGGATGACAGCTTTAGATTGTGAGATCCAATGTATTTAAACACTCTTCATGCAGGCTTAGAACCTGAAGTTGGAAATGTAACTCTTGTACACGAATGCCTTTCAGATGGTGCGGTGGTGGTTGGTGCTGGTAGCAACCAAGTCTTCATCCTAGAATTTTTGATTGTTCATTATGTAATGTGGTTCTTTAGCGGTTAAGCTTAACGTTCTTCCTTTCTCAACGTTGTATGACTTGTATCGATATGCTGATAAGCAATTGTGCTTCTGGTCAGAACGCAGTATCCATATCTCTACAATTTTTAATTTGAGAACCATATTTACTATTTGGTCAACTACTGGGTCAAAGGATTTCTGCTCTTGGACAATGTAACTTCATTGTAGAAAGTTTATATACAAATGTTTAAGGTTTTTCACTTTAAGTACGTTGTTTGAAATTGAGCTGACGCTCAAAATTAACTGTCAAAGGAGTTCAGCGTAAAATGAATCTGAGTTGCCTTTCAACATAGGGTTGAGTATGAGTTTTTTTTTTGTCCTAATGAAGTGTTTGAGTAAGACACAAGAAATTAGTTCATCATATTGTATGTTGGTAGTGATGAGGTTAGTATATGTTGGTGACTTGGTGACAGTGAAGGTCTCATGACTCGTATGTTGTGAGAAACAACTTCTTGATGATCTTAGAAAAAATTGGTGATAGACAAAGGACGACCCGATGACAAAACTATTATCCAAGTTTGTGTTGGTAATACACTAATACGCAAAAGTTGTAGCCCAACGAAAGCTTGACGAGGAGTTCTTAATATTCTACTGTCACAAATCTTAATAATCTTGGCTAACATTAGTGATCATCTCTTATCACATATTCACATCAGATGCATCCCGAACTACCCGAAGTGCCTTGAACAATTAGAGATTTACACTATACTTACAAAGTTATGATGCACTTGGAATTATCCCATCCACCATGATCTTGTAAGTTGTAATAAAAAACTATTTATTCACACTAGACAAGAATAAGCATATCCCATGGTAATATGACAAATTGGAATAAGTAGGCTGCGTACATGCAAGTCGGCAGGGGCAATAGAATGTCGTGTACTAGTATGGTATTTTTTGACAAAAGAGCATCTCATGGAGAGTTTTGCATAGGGTATGAGGGATTATTCCCTAACTAAATTGGGGAGTATTAAGTAAACATGACAACATGGCCTTAGCAGAAGGGAAGGGAACACAAGACAATGATATGATCGAAGCACCTTACTTTGATATAAAATTCAATGACCTTGAAACTCTAAACGACATAATTGGTGTATCACTTGTATATATTTCGTACTTATAATTATAAAAGGGAATATGTAGACCATATAATAAAAATCAAACTTTTTAGGCAAGGAACTTGATGGAGCCTAGCTCGGATCGGTGGATTCGTCTCTACCTCTTGTGTGCCTTAATTTGCCTTGGGCGATGGGTTAGGGGCCGTCACAGTTGGCAACCCTGACATTCTTCCTCATATTCCGAATCTTATCCCTCATCTTGAATATTATTCGCGCGAAAAA
>ONZK01000539.1:13562-42727 GCA_900322385.1 Pharnaceum exiguum
CTTCCTCGAAGGGAAGACGATGCAAATGCAATATGATGACAATATATAGATAATAATGTTGTTAAGCGCATATAATTGAATTAATTATTTTTCGAGTCTTGCCCTCTAAGCATCCCCGGCGAAGTCGCCACTTGTAGACGCCCGGGCCCCGTTGCCTAATGGAGGATCGGTAATCCCCGTTCGGTTCTAGGTAAACCCCGTTGTCCACCCGCGTGGGTAGGTTTGAATGCTAATGCTTAGGAGTCGCCACCAATTTTATTTAAGAATAATATACTATTAGGAAAACAATTGGAAAACCTTTTTAATATTATTTGCCTTATTATGGCTATAGTGTTATTTGTACAGGAATGTAAATGAAATGCCACTTACTTATCAATATAGACAAGTAAGGTTTTAACCAGAAAACTGTAGCGGTTCGGGGGCAAAATAAGCACCTCTACTAAACAATTAATTGGATTATATGCGCATTAACCATACAGATTGATTTAACAACCTAATAATAAATATTATCTAATTTAGTCATCTTAAATCACATGCAATTTTGTAATTAGCCAAGTGTAAACATGCAACAAATTCTATTTATTAGCACATAAGGGTCAATTTACATGTTAGTGATCACTTTGAACATTTATAAGCTAAATTTTATGATATGGGTGATAAAAGCGGGGTTAGTGCCTTCAATACCTGAATTTAGGGGTCTATAGTAAGACTATCCTATGAACTATGCATGCAAAGTAAGAGAAATAGGACGAAAATCCAACAATTATGACAATAATGCAAGTATAAGCACTATAATATGCACGGTTGGGGGATATTAGGTGTAAAGTAACCAAGGTTTAGAGGGGTAGGTTAATGATAAGCTAGGCTAGAGAGAGAAAGAATGAGTTCATCAAACTCGGCGTGTGAGGATTATGACGTGCGGAGGGTCTTATTTATAGTGTAGGGTTTCTTGGGGGAAAAGGCAAACTCGGGATCGGATAAGATCCCGAGGCAGAAACGTGCGCCAGGTGCACGTTCCGTGCGGGACCAGGACACTTCCTGGTCCGTCCGTTTTGGATAGGATATGTTTTTGTCTTTATCCGATAGCTTTTCGGTATTTCGGCTGTTTTTGAACTCGGTTTAGGATAGGATTTAGGTGGATTATTCGCCAAGAAACTAATTAATTAAATAATTAATTAATTAGCTGAGTTTTATGTGGCCAAGCTGAATTTATGTGGACTGGGCCGACTTTATTGGACTGGGTTTGACTAATTAATTGACTAAAGCCATTAATGGGTTAAAATCAATCAATTTAAGGCCGAATATAGAAGTATTATACATGGAAATGATCAGGAAGACGAGGGGAAGGTGATGGACACGACTACTAATCCCGTTTCTCAAGATTTCAAATAATTGTCATAAAGAATAGTCTTATTATAAATACTAAATGCCAAGTTAGTTTTACATTATAAGGCGTGGCAAATACCGGTAGAATTACCGTACTTACAGGCCAAAAATTTTATCTTCATATATATGGGAGTCTTTTCTTAACTCTCTAAGGCTGAAATCTCTTGACTGTGAGAATTTTCTTCTACTACTCAAATTAATTAACTGTTATACTCAAAATCACTCAAGCAAGGTGATCCATGCTTAAATTTGACAACCACCTAATTAAGATAATTAAAATAATGTTTTTCAACCTACGGTCCACTAACTTTCAAAATTGACCCTCATTCAATAAAGTTTTTTGTCAATTAAACCCTTTGAAGTTTAACAACCAAATTCAAAAATAAAGTTCAAACACTTTAAGGAATCAAATTCAATTTATATCACCTTTATAAGTCTTATAACTTTATTTATACAAATTTTAAAATCTGGTTATTTTCACTCGTTTTTGCAAAGTAACACAATTTCTCAATAATCAAACTTTGATTATAGTTAGTCATCAAACCAACTCAAAATGCATGAAACTTGGTATACATCAGTTCAATGACAACAACAACAACGACGACGACGACGACGACGACGACAACAACAACAACAACAACAACAAAAACAACAAAAACAACTCAGTTTAATCCCATCTCCTATGGGGTACTGAGGAGGTCTGATGTACGTACGTAGCCTTACCCCAAAAATCGGGAGACTGTTTACAGAATGATTATTACCAAGTGTCGTAAAAGTTTCACAGCATTTGGAATTTGATATCCAGTTTTATTTTATTTCAAACTTAAACAAAACCCAAAACATGAATTTATTCTTTGTCAATTTTTCTTTTAATAAATAAAAGAATTTGATAAAATGAAATCAAGTCCATTTCAACTCAAGCCCCACCTTTTATGGAGCCAAGGAGCATCAAATCAACGAAAACTCAAGATCAAGTACTACTAACCACCATTAGTACTAACTAAGTACTTAGAATTTTCAATTTTCCATTCCAATGTAATCAATATAATAATGTAGCTATCTCAATTTGGTATTGTAAGACCATTTCCAATCCAAGGTAATGAATAAAATATTGTCCATATATTTACTTCTAAGTTGCATGCGATTAATCCAAATCCGACTTAATTAAAATGAACCCAAATTAATCAAAATTAATAGGTACACTTGCATGCTTGACTAATTATGGCCAATTTTCTATTTATGTGTAACAATGACCTTTTGTTTTTTAAGGGAACATGTGAAATCGACCTAATTTCAAATTTAAGGATAGTGGATTATTTATTTCCTTTTCACTGCTTATTGAAATTAATTCACTAAATACAAGTGAAATAAGTTCAATATAATTAAGATTAAAGGGGAATAAATAATTTTCTCATTTTATTTGACTTTGCGGCATTTAAAGGGCCTTATTCAAATTTATACACATTCTAGATCAATAATAACTATGTGGATGGGAATAGGGGACGGGGACCTCAATTCTCATTAGGAAATCGAACCAAGTTCCAGAGGCAAGAAAATCAGGAAGAGAGATCTTTCCCTCCCTTTCGCCCAATATTGTGGTTGTTCATGGTTATTTTGGTTACGACGGTCAACAGATCCAAAGACAAGCTTCAATGGAAAGAATGGATGGATATACATGCGGGCCGAAGAATGTGGGCGCTTGAAAAAACCGTTCTATTACCGAGCGAAAGGTTGACTCGGATCCACTGAATCTGCTGAATGAATTTGTGATTTTTCTAAGAACCTTGCCTTACTCTCTTTTGTTTGAAGAGGAAAATCGACAAATTCAATTGTTCTTGGTTTTACCTCCTTCCTTAATAGGGAGACGATTGATCAGACGACAAGATTATTTGAACAGACATCATCAATCACATTCCCAAAATAACTTCAAATTATATTACCATTCTATTCCACTTATACTCCATTTCAATCAAAATCAAAGTGCTTTTGCTAGTTTATGTCAAATACAAATCGATCAATTTCCCTTCCAAAATTCCATCCTGAAATACAATTGTCATGGGTACGAAAACTCTCACGTGATTGTAAATTATACATGAGCCTAAATGAAATTGGGTACAAAAATCCCATATAGGTTTAAACTCATTTCCATATCACCTTATCTATTCAATTTGGAACAAATTATGTCAATTAACCTTTCTTGTTGGTTATTATAACAATCTATATTTTCATTCATACCATGATGGACTCCAATGATGAAGTAGGGTCCTTTGGTAGAATTACGTATGACTTTGATCCGTATTGAACCCAAAATTCAATATGGTACTTATTGTAGTTAAATTCCAAGACCACCATATGCATACACATTGGTTCTACCACATTTTGTTTCGTACGCTATGTGAATACTTGCACAAATCTATGTTAACATACATGTTCATATATTTTCCCTAATCCCAACCATTGACAATTCAAATGAGGATATGACTTATTGGTAATTATGATCCCGTACTCAGTACACAGGGGGAGACGAGGATTCGTCGGTTCACACCCTCTAACTTAGACCTTACCCAGTTTCTCTTGTTCGTAGAGCAGTCCACAAAAATATTAGCTTTTCCAGTTGCACCGAGTCATTATCTCGGTCTCCTAACTGGTTGTCTTTGTGATCATCAATTTAGAGGTTGTCATGTCCAAACTTGTCCTACCTCGGTTAATAAGTAAGGCGGCGACTCAGAATTTCAATTATCAGTCATACTCCGTCAACAACAACACCAAAAACAACAACAACAATAACAACAACCGAGTGTAATTTTCCATTTAATGGGGGTGCTCAAGGTCAGGATGTATGCAGCCTTACCCCTGTTTAAGAAAATAGAGAGGTTGATTCCGAGATTCACCAATTACTGCATTGAAGTATTGAATCCAACAATTTCACCAAAAATAAGAAGTGCTGGAAGGTTTTCATACCCTTTTTGATATAATCCATAATCATTTAAAGCTGAAAGACATAGATAATTCTTTCAACTTTATAGGCACTGACCCTATCAATCAAGCATACTCCGTCCTATGGGCATATCAAATCGGAAATACGTATACCACCACGATTCAAAGTTTAGGATACTTTGGTATCTGTATTCCGCATCCCATACAAGTTCCAAAAATCCAATCTATTAATGTACATACTCTCTCTAATGACACTACTTTTAGAGGATTTAATGTGCGGAACAATACTTGGTAATGTTATAGTTTAGCTCTTTTAGACATTTGGGTCTTTAGTTTTAACCCTTGCAAAGAAAAAAAGGGCGATTTGGAACTAATTGACTATTAAGAAAGCTTAGGAACTAGTTTTAATATGGTAAACCTAGTAGTATTTCGAATTGGTACATCTCTCTATCATTGTATCTTCACCTCGATATAAAAATGAAAATTCATTTGTGTCTCATGAAAATGTATTTCCAAAAATGCATTCAAGTTTATAAACTACTTCATTTTGATGATGCACAAAAATACATTGAGGATGTACAATGACCATTATACACCTACATACACCTACATGTAGCATATAATTTGCCTGTAAAGATTCCTACCTTTGCCCATAAACCCTAACTCAAGTATACTATTCTCCAGGCCGAGAAGGTCGATTTAGGTCATTCCCGGCCTGTAATCTTATGTTTTCTACAGTTTTTCTATAGTTTTAGTGTTTTTTACTTCTTTTTGAATAAATTAGCCTCCCATATGTGGAGTTTTATATTTCCCTTAGTGGAATCTTATTTCGCCTATAGTGCGATAAATAGTATTAGTATACGAATACCGTACATACAAGATTCAACTTGCAGTACGAAGATCGACAGAAGATTGATTATAATATTAGCAATGAAGATTTCTGCTTCCACAAAAGATGACGAGGCATGGATCGAAGACAATTAGGAGTCGCGCTTCAGTATTTTAATTATTTGTTTTGTTGATAAATTTTGGGAATTTTGTATTAGTATAGTTGATTTAGTATGTTCTAGAGTATTTTCTGATATAAATGATATATGAGCGTATGACTATTCTATTAAGAGAAAATTGTACCGAACTACCTAATAAAACATCACTTTTGTAATATAACTACCTAATGAAAACTTTTTTGTATAGAACCACCTAATGATAGGGTCAACTTGGTCAAAGACTACCAAATAACTTGAACTTCCGAATATACCCTTATTAAGTCATGTGCCCCTCACATGACTCTTATATGCACACTCCTTACCACCAAAACACTCATCACACCTTATTTTAATTTCCTTTTTCTTTTTCTCTCTTATTTGTTTTTTCCCCTTTTTTTCCCAATCTCACGTTGAATTAGTCACAACACCCACACCCAAATTGCACTCTCTCTCCTCTCTTTTACACAACATCACCATTTTTTCACTGCCAAAAGATGAGTCATTATAACTAGGCATAGTGTTTTTTTTGTTCATCATTTTCAATTCCTAAGATCACAACAAAATCCGTACAAACCTTTTGGACTATAAGCTCAAAACATGATGCAAACACTTTATTAAGTTTTTTTAGGACTAGATCCTTCCGAATTTTAAATCACTTCAATTTAGTTAAGTTTAGAAAAATTCAATCCAAGTATCCCAGTTATCCAACAATTATTGAAGTTGTTGATAAGAAGGTCAAAGTTGTAGGAAAATCTAACATGTTGAAAGACAAAGTTGTCAGAGAATTTGAGAGCCATTTCTGGGTTGTCATCACTTGATCAGTACATTGAAGCAGTCGGTTCTGATAGTGTAATGTAAGAAAGGATACTTGCATTTTACTTGCTGCTATGAAAATGATGTGCTCATCAATGACTTTACAAATAGGCTACAATAATAGATTTCCTACTACCGAGACTTGTATGATCCTATCAAATAAACCACAGGCGCTAAAATACAGCCGCTATTGCTAAGATACATAAAAATGGATGAACTATGAGCAGCTTTAGAAGTTGCAAGGAAAAAGTATGGATGTTTCCCTTAAAAGAAACTTGCAATCATGAGAAAATCAAGAACTGCATCATTTCTGTTAGAGTACATGTAGTTCTCTAACATTGAGCTTGGTGGCTTGGTTCCCACATTATCAAAGAATTAGACTTAAGATCCTGAAGATTACTTTGATGCACTTTTAATTAGAAACACTTCAACTAATTAATACTCTATAAAGAGGGCGTGTTGCTGCTGATGTCGGGTTTTTCTTTCTGTTAAGCTTGCTGCTGTGAGGTTGGGGGGAAGGGGGGTTATGCTGCGTGAGATTGATTTGGGGAAGATGGGGAATAGTGACTGAATTTAGTTTTTGGGTGAGGGAATTATTATTATTTTGTGAAGGGAGGGGATTATTGGAGTGGAGTGTAACAAGTTAAAATGAGTGTGCAAATAAAAATCATGTGAGGCGCACATGACTTAGTAAGGTATTTTCGTAAGTTCAAGTCATTTGGTAGTTTTTGACCAAATTGACCTCACCATTAGGTAGTTCCATAAAAAAAGTTTTCATTAGATAATTCTTTACAAAAGTGATGTTTCATTAGGTAGTTTTGTACAATTTTTTCAAAAAATGAAAATCGGCATCCCCAATTATAAAATAAAAAAAGATTGCCTGTAAAGATAATTCTCTTTCCCGCCTAATTCCCACAACTCACAAGTCACAAGCACCATTGCATATTTCCCAAGCCCAGAGTCACAGGCTCACAGCACAGCACCAAATGGAGCCACCCGTATCACCACCACAACTTCTCCCAATCTCCGACCTCCTCCGCTATCACCACCCAATCTCTGCCACATTTTCCCCTCACTCTCTCACTCCCACCCCAAACCCTAATCCCTTCTCTTCATCAAATCCCCAAGTCCTTCGCTCTCTCTCCTCACCATCTACCCTCATTGGCACTCTCTCTCTTCTCCTTCCCTCCCCGACGACACCCCACTCTTGCTTCCAGTTCTCCGATGGATCATCTTCCATTTTCTGTGACGTCCTTGAATTCAACCCCAATTTAATTAACAACAAAATCCGTGTCCTCTCCTGGAATTTCATACCCTTTAAAAAATCTAACACCTGCGCTGCCGGCGGCGGTGTATTGGAGATAATCAAATGGGAATTTTTGGGAGACGGAGTGATTTCCCAAAATTCGATTAGACTAGGAAGTGATGATAGTGTTGGTGAAGAAGGCGGAGAGGATAATCGTAAGGCTAGGCATGTTTTGAGTGGTGTGCTCGACTCAGTAAGTCCGGTGTCCTTAGTTTCGTGTAGCGGAAACGAGGGAGATATGGAGAGTTTTATTGTGGAGATTTTGTCATGTGATTGTCAGCTGTGTGTAGGGAAGAAACATAGTGGGGTGAAAGGAGAGCATAGGTATGTGAAGTCGAATTTTGTGTATTTTAGTGGGGGTGTTGTGTTGTGGCACTTGGCTTTTAAGAAGATGGTGGGAAGATTTGTTGGGTTGTCTGGATTGAAGAAGAAGTCGGTGCATTTAGGGAAGGGGAAGGGGGAGGGGCAAGGGCAAGGGCAAGGGCTGGGGCAGTTGATGTTTGTTTCCACGAAAGCGACTTGCTTGCACTGCCACAAGCTGGGAAATGGAGACTTTTCTGTCAGAAATGGGAAGAGTAATAAAATCATGGGGAGGGGGGAATTGGGTTTGTATGTTGGTGTGGTTAAGGGAGTTTATATGCAGGGTGCAATTGTCGAGTTGGATGATGATGTTATGCTGCTGGTAACTGACCATTCGATAGTCGTCCCTCATAGCCTCAGGGTTGGCGCTGTGGTTAGTTAGTACTATTTTCACGGCTTGGTCTTTGCACTTTTTTAAACATTGGTTACTGTTTGTTTGGTTATGTTTTTGGATTAAGGCGTTGCGTCGTTGTTGTGCTTACAGTTTGTATGGTTATGTGTGTGATCAGTGTTGATGATTCTGTAATTATCTCGTTTCTGTAATGATTATAGTTGTGTGCGAGGAATGTTCACATTGTCAATCCAAAATTCCTTTGGAGAAGAATGCTTGTACTTGGAACTTGTTGCAAGACTAACATCAACATTAGTTCCTTCTCACCATTGGCATCTGGGTAGTAGCTCCTTCCCTGATCTTAATGCGCCCATATTTAATTCTGGTGGCAAATTGCAAATACCAAGGACTATATAGTAATATGAACTCAATGATGCAGGTGTCAACTCGCTTTGCAGTCTAAGAGTCGTTTAGGGAGGTTCATTTCATCCTTGGCTTTTGCTGTGAGATTATGGTTGGTGGATTCTGTAGTGACTGAGTAGTGATTGGTTGACTGTCAACCCCTAACAAGTGTACTGACTGACTATGTTGTTTGTCTATTCCAGGGCGCTACTGATGCTCCAGTGTTTACGGAAAAAGTTCTCTGGACCTTTTACCGAAAAGGAAATATTGGGATCAAAGCATGTAACTTGGTTTCTGTGGTTTATACTGTTTCTGCCATTTTTGTTTCCATTTACACATGTCGATCATCGGCTAAATACATAGATGCTTAATCTGTTTATTTTTTGGTTTAATCAGAGTCAAGGAATGGTGGAAACATACTTAAGATCGGTGTTAGCTTCATCATCACGTATCCGTTCACGGGTATGTAGTAATTTGTTGGTTGAAAAGAGGGATAACCTGTAATCTCGTCCTGCATTCTCATCCAGGGTTCTATTTACCGTTTTGCAGGATAGCATATTCGTTGAATTCTGCAAACATGACTCCCACGGCACCTGTAGCTCTGCTATCAGTGGAAGCTTGTGTTTGGTTAGTTCTCTTAACAAAAAATTTGGTGACTCATGGAGGTGTGATTCATGACTTTAAGTCTGACAATATTCCGTTTTCAGTATGCATGTTTGCTTGATTCTTATTAAGTATGTTCTGTACAATAGAAACACTGAGATGTTCCCGTGACTTTCAGGCAGTTCCTTTCTCCATTTTTGTGGACAACTGTGACAGGATTTTTGTGAAATCTATTTTACAAGTGCACAATGGTCTTGGCATCTTAGAAGATTGTGACCCACTCAATCCTTTTCTGAAAGTAAACCGTGTTGTGAATCAGCCGATGAGGAAAATTTTATCAAGTAAAGAAATCGGGGTTTCATTAATTGGAAACTTGAAGGTCAGTGGCGATCCACTTTTCTTCATTTTGTGATCATCTTCTACAGATTAATTTTAGGTAGAGATTTACAAGTATTTCTCTTGAAGCAATTTTAAAATTTAATGACCAAAATAAAAAAATTCAGTTTAAATTTTGAAAAATGTTGTGGTTGATTTGTGTATGCTGTTATCTTTCTGTTTGTTGATTATCATCTGCAGTTTACATTCTTAGGTAGAAACGTAGAATGGTAAATACTTCCAATTTTCATCTGCTGAAGCAAAATTTGAAGTTGAATAGTTATGTTTAATGTATATGCTGCTTTAATAGTTACAACTAGTATATGCTGCTTTAATCATTTTTCCTTAGAGCAAGCTGTAATAATCCTCAAGCTTTTTTTTTTCTCGTCGTTAACTTCAGGGCCCATGGGATTAGTTAGGCAAAGCCTGGATACCCATGTTATTATTTTATGTGACTGTTTATGGATACAACATATCTCTTGCTCCTATACCTGGTACTTGATTTTACTATCAGCACAATCTTTTCTATAATGTGTACCTCTTTATGCAGATATCTCTGGCTACTGGAAGGTTACAATATATTGATGCAACAGGTAGCATTGATGTTGTCATACCTGACCTCCCTTCTTCATGGGACATGAAGGCTACCTATGAGGTGATACTATATGGTGACTTTTGTTGTTGTAGTGTGTTCCCGACCTTTATTGAGCGTTTCCTCCTGTTGGACTATCTTTTCTGAGATATGTGAATTATAATCTGAAGCCCATCTGTGGGATTACTTTAGTGTGATTTTGAAATGCTGTGTATTCTTTAGGAATCTGTAGCTTGCTAAATTTATCATGGATATCTTCTGAGAAATCATTGATTTATCCTTTGCTTCTTTTTTTTAACTGCATGCTTCAGTAGAGGTAGCTTCCGCTATATCCTCCTGAGGGAAAAAAAGAAGCTTCCAATACATGACTAGAAAATACTATTCCATCCCTTTTCGCTTTCAGGTATATGACTATAGTCTGGTCTTAGAAGGCAGGCCTGAATTGTCTGACCAAGCACATATCCATGGTGATGACTTCTTCTCGTGCCGCTGCATTACTAGTTCTATTAGATCACAAAAGCAAACAGGTTTGGAAGTTTTTGTGCACTGTTTTTGGAAAAATGTGGTTCAAAGGGAATTAGAAATCCATCATTGTCCAACATCTGAAGAAAATGTTGTAATGCTTGATCCTGAAACCTTTCACTTACTCCACTTAAGACACATATTTCCTTCCCAATCAAAGGTATGTCAAGGACATATTATTGTTGAGTGATTCTGCAATGCAATTTTGATATGTTCATGATTCCATATTCATATTGGATGTACTAGTATGTCACACTCTATTCAATCTTGTTTTTTGTTATTGGTGATCCCTCTTCCAGTTTCATGGCAACTTACTTCTATCCGGCAAGGGCTTTTCTTTTGCTGAGGCTACAGCCTTGCCTTGGAATCTGAATATTGCTGTGAGCGATGTGGCGGCTGTTACTGATAATACCTCACAACATGAGCTACAACAGAGTTGTGAAAGTGGTTTTACTTTTAAGAAATGTAAAAGAGATCTTGCATCAGGCTGGGTCAAGAAAGTAGAAGATGAAGAACAAAGAAAGAGGTCAAATAGCCATTCTTACAATTTGCTGTCCTTGCCCCATAAGACAAGGGCTGTCTGCGATGCTAGTGGAACATCTCCTGTTCGAATTCCTTGTACTGTAACTGTTGGAAGACTACGTGGTGATAATATGGAAGTTTCTACAAATTTATGTTCAACTCAGTATGCCAAAGACTTTGATGTCCGTAATTTAACAAGCCTAAAGAAAGTGCTTCTGGAGTTTGATTCTGAACACTTTTTCAAGTATAAGGTTGGTTCACATTTTTTTGTTAGTACTTTTATGCACAACTACTTGCGCTGAGGAAGTTTCTCTTATTCCTATCCTTTTATGTTGTTTCTAGTTGCTGCACATTGGTGGCTATTATATCGTAAATCATGATGGGAAGAAGTGCTTTTGTGATTCTAGTGATGTATCAGGAAGTAAACTAGTCATCAGCTCTGGAAGAGAACTATCCAGACTTTCATTTCACTTTGATGAGGATGCTGCGACACCTGGTCTCTGTCATCTTAATTCGTTGCATCTTTCTTGTATTACTGAGGGTTCATCTAGACTACATACTCCAAGTGAACTTTTGATGCATCCTTCCAGTATTTTTGATGATGAAATATTTTCTGATATCAGTCTCCATGTTGCTAAGAATGTAAATGTTCAAAATCTGGAACTTCTGAAGCAAGATGTAGTAATTTCAGCTATGCTGTCACGAGATGTCTGTAGCACTGGTGTAAACGGCAGCAGTGCATTAAGCTCTTTTCAGAACCAAGAGGCATGCTCAAGAACTATTCTGCCTCAGGGAAATGTGTTGTCTCTGCAGGGAGTTGTCTTGAGCCTTCACTCTGGTTGTTGTGCATTTGATGGAGTTTTGCATGATACAACATCTCATGATGTTCACAAGCAGACATTTTCTCATGGGGCGGAAAACCTAATATGTCTGCACATTGTAACTGAAGGTCGCAAGGTAAACATATTTGTATGCCTGATCGAGGTGCTTCTCTTTCTTCTAGAAATGTTATATGAGTTTTAATTTAAAATTTTGGTACACCAGGTGGTGATTGAAGGTTGCCTGGGTAAGAATGATTATCCTGTTGGATTAGGTCCTGGTGCTGATGTCACATTTCATCGGATACTTATAGGGTATGAAGTTCCTTCTACTATAATTCTGTTTGCTTGTGATTCGTGAGAAGTGGCCGTAACTTTTGAAGTTTTTAGCTTATAGGTTGAACCGTTTTAAAGGGTTTTATGTCTATTTTGCTGGCTGCTCTTTTTTTCTTTTTGGTCTTTCGCTAATTCCACGTTCAGTTCATCAATTTGAGATGCCCTACAAAATTTTCACATGATTTTTATGGTGACCAAATTCAGAAATTCTGTTAGTGTACTTTAAAAGATTTTAATGTGGATGGGAGAATGTCACAAACTCTGCTTAGTTTCTTTGTTTCTTCTGCGGTTCTTCCATATTGACGACTGTTTCTTTTTTCCTCCTTCAGTTTGTAATATTTCGTGTTTAGATTCCAGGTTGTTGATAATCTATTTGAATGAGAACATTTAGTTTACATTGTCTCTTTTTCTTGTTTCCTCTTATTAAGCTTTATCTTCCTTTCTTTTTCTTTCTTTCCATTTCTGTGTTCTGTGTGAGTGATTGAATTTTGGAGGCCAGACCTCTCTATTATTTGTTTCGTGATGGAGAGCAAGAATATTTCCAAACAAAGTTCAATGCTTGTTCCATGTCGTAGGTTCCTTTCAAAAAACATGGGCATGTAGCAGCCTCAAAAGATGCTTTAGAGTGTAAGAAAATAATCTGATATCATACTAGGGTCGATTTTTTTTCTATTACTAGTGGATGTACATGTTTTGAGTAATTATAATAACATTAACTCCTATTGTATCCCCCCTCCCCCAAGTCAAAACCGCTGTTAATATCGTTATTTCTGCTTTCTTTTCAGTATTCCACATCACTACACCAGCTTTTCATTTTGTATTTTCTGTAGTTTGGTCTATCATGTCTTTCATGCGGTCTGCTAATATGTTTTGTAGCAAGGGGGTCAAAGTGGTCTTTGCTTCTTATTTAAGGCCATGTTTATCATCTGATGCTCCCCTGTTTTCCTTCTTGCAGTGGGCATGATCGCTTCATGTTAATACCTGTGTCATTTATCACAGTGAACTCTGTTAAAGACGCCTTGTCACCTGATGTGTATTCATGCCACAGTTTGTCTGAAGAGATTGTTGCACATTGTTCAGTTGCTAGTCTGATCCAGCTTGAGCCAAGCTATCCGAGAAGATTTGGATGCAGGGTAGGTTATTACTCCCTCCGTTTCTGAAAGTTCTTCCACTTTTTAAAGTGCACACATTTTAATAAAGGTGGAAAAAGACTAATTTAACCTCAACAAGTGGGTGAGTGAGAGTGAGGGGTAGGGTAGGGTAATTTGACTAAAGTACAAGGGGTAAATGAGTCATTTAGCCAAAAAAATCATGCTAGATATGAAAAGTGGAAGAACTTTCCGAGACAAACAAAAAGGAAAAAGTGGAAGAACTTTCAGAAACGGAGCGAGTATATAAAATATGAATCTCAGTCCTTTTATAACACCATTGGCAAAATATGAAAACAAGCTTTCTTCGAATCTCTGTTGTAATTTTGTTTCCTTTGTTTGGGGTTTAAATGGGTTGTTTTGGGATTATGGCTATGTTGTTATTGTTGTGGTTTCAATGGGGTCCGCTTAGAATGACTCACACGTGTTTGGCTGATGGGGAAATGTGAATCGAGTCTTGATCACGAAATATATTGGGAGAGCCATTTGTCTCCACTGCTCGATTTGTTATATTTCTGCATCGTGTTTAGTTCAGTTGATGTCTTCTTCTTCTTCTTTTTAATGTCACTGATAGTCTCTTAGATTGATTACAACTGTAGTTTGTGCTCTGATGGTTCTTATTGGCAGGTTGTTGCAATTCACATTGTCAAGCTGAAACGACGCAAGAATTTAGATAGCATCCTCTCTGACAATCTTGCTTTGAAATCAATGGCATATGTCGAACTTGCTGGCTTCATTATAGGTATGTGAAATGTGACCATGGAACCATTTATGACTCATAGCTTTACACAATGCCTGCTGTCTTGACGGACCGCTGCCTCTTGAAGCTTTCATGATTTTATAGCTCTAAATACTGCCTCATTTACAATTGAGAGTCTGTTTGTAATTGTATTTTCTCTGTTACTTATCTTCTCCCTTGCGTTTTTTTTGCTGAGTAATTGTAGTTACTAACTCGTCACTCGTTACCCTTTTGAACCAGTTTTCATCTACAGCTTCTGTTCCACATTGGCTATTGCATTGCTAGTCAAAGTTCTATGATCAAGATGACTATTAAATTGTGATGGATGATGTTCTTATATTAGAATAGACTACTGCAGACAGTGCGTTAATCTTAAATAATATATGTAAGGAAAGTGTGACTGTTAGATGTAGTGAAACAGGAGTTTTAGAGCACGCGACTCTCAATTTGGAGCTGAATACTAATCTCATGAACTATGGGCATAAGCTACACTGTAGCTTAATTATTGCAGAAGGTTTGCATTAGAAACTAAAAGGAATTTTAAAAAATTGAAAAAAAGAAGAGAAGACTTTTTTCATGTTTTAGCAGTTTCCAAATTCACAAAAACTTGTGGAGAAAAATTTGTGTAAACCCGTTTCATATATGGGATTGGGTAAGAGGGGTCATTATTGTGTAGTCTAGGGGTCATTATTGTATAGTCGACGGGTCAAACGCGTTCACACAATTTTTTTCCAAACTTGTGTACACCCGTTTCATGTATGCAACTAGTTATTGTGGGGTCATTAATGACCAAAAAGGGGTCACTAATCCAAGTTAATGACCCTTTTTTTGATCACTAATGACCATTTCTCATATATGGAACAGGTGCACACAAATTTTCCTCTTTCAAATTTAAGTTTCTTTACTTTTTTTCTTTTAGTTTTCTGTAGGGAAGTTTTCTTTTCCTAGTTTGATTAGGAATACTATCAGCTGGTTTTTATTCAGTATAAATAAGCTACGATACATCAATAGAGAGTTGAAGTTTGATATTAAATTTTCAGAACTTAGTGTTCAATATAGCTGTGGATTTTCTTTAAGTTCTAACGAATTTGTGCTTAAAATCTTGAGAGGTTTTGAGTGCGCTTGATTGAGAGCTCGCCTGTTTTATTTCAGTCTAAAACTTATTTTTATTTTCTGTTTAAGTTTCTGTCCCCACAAATCACAAAGTCAAAAAAACTAAGTTCTGTTTAAGTTTATTTTCTGTTTAATTTAATTTAAGTTTATTTTCTGTTTTAGTTCTGTTTATTTTCCATAATGGCTCTGAAACTTCTGTTCTTTATCAGATGATGGATCATCACAGAAATGTTGCTGGGCGAATGGTGAAAGGGCATCAATGCTTCTCAGGTTACACGAACAACTGCCACATTTAGGATTTAAAAGCAGTTGGTGGAGCAAGGGAACTGGCTCAGGAAAGGCCAGGAACACCCTGAGTATTTATTTGGAGAATATTTTGAAGAGGCATGAAAGCATAACAGTGAAAAATTTCGGTGCATCTTATGAGACTTCTGGTCAACTTTCTTTTGGTTCAGACTACACCTTTTGTACTGAAGATGAGATTCTTCTCAAGATTGTAATCCTCAATGCTTGTGCAAGTATGTCTTGGGTAAGTCTTCTGTCAGAGTAAATGTTTTTGGTCCCTCTGCTCGTGTCAGTTCTGAAATTAATCAGGTAGGAGTAGGACTGTAGGAGTGTGTATGTGATGAAAATGCTGGGTAAGAACTTTGACATAAAAGTGACCTGATTCTATGCCATTTCAAAACCCAAAGGGTTGCTAATATTTATCCTGACAGCTACGTCCTTTACTCTGCTGAACTGACCATTTTTTCTTAGTTTCCCTTCTCAATAAGCTTCCTCTTATGAAGCTCCACCTTACCTTCATCTTAAAGAGATATTTCCCATGTCATCCCAAAAGAGAACAGGGCACAGTAAAGGTCCACAAACACATCAATTTAATAAGGAAACTACTTCCAAATATCTTGAAAAGTTGTCTTAGGACTGCCAAAGGGAAAGAGCAGAAGTGAAGGATGACAGTAAGACACTAGGAGTAGATGCCACCTGCTTGTTTTCTGAAAAACATTTGTTGTAGCACTTTTCTTTTCCTTTTAGTTTTAACTTTTGAGAAGTATTATTGATTACAATATTACATTCCTGGTAAGACACAAGGAGTGCGAGAAGCTGAAGAGTGTGTTTATAAGTCCATCTTTTTAACTTGCCTGAAATTACTTAATAGTCAAATTTTGACAGTCCATGATAGGTCATGTGTTGGACCTTAATGCTATGAAGGTGTTAGAAAAGTATCTTTTAAAGGAGCATATGAAGATGCCTGACTTACAAAATGTGTGGGCAAGAGAGGTTTCTCCAGGGGATGCTCTTGTTGAAGCAAGGTCCTTGTATCAAGATCTCTAATCAGGTAAATATTATGAGAAAACCACTTTGTAATGAATAAATATCTTTCGCGGGATGTGTAGCTTTGCAATCTTACATACAAGGTCAGAGGCTCGGAGTTTGGTGATAAGACTGTCAGAAAGAAAAAAGTTGATTCATTTCTTGGAATTGTAATCTCCTTAATCCGTATACTATGGATTTGTCATTCATCCTTTATTTAGACCTCAGTCCCTCGTGTTTGTATAATAATTAGAAAGTTTGTATTGTTAGCTTCAGCTTCTAGCATTCTGTGATTAGATTTGATGTTAAAAGCTTTGAGTGAGGTGGATGACTTCTAAATAATTTGAATGTGCCATTTGACAGGGTTCTTTTGACATTGCCTCTTGGATTGAGCAAATGCAGCATTGCACCGAACGGTATACACTTTGTATGTACCTGGAACAGTAAGACATACAAACTTGTCGTCTCAACACATTTCATTTATGTGCCAAGCTGGCAGAGACATCATCTCTTGCCCAGCTCACGTGGAAGTTGGAACTGAGAAAGTGAGCTTAGCCAAAATTTTATCGACCAAGCCAGCGAAATTGAACCGAGCGAGCTTTGACCAAATACGACATACAGGGATTTACTTCTGCCCTATTAAACCAAATGCAACGCATTCTGACTTTGAATAAACCGAGATGATTGGTTCACTATCGCCAAATTTTAGCTAAGCTAAAGGATTCTCTATTGCATTCAGAGCTGGTAGGTTCAACCATGTGGATTTCTAGTGGACCTCAAGAATTCGCTATTGCGCAGCTGATAGTCGATTCTTATTGACAGATCAACTTTGACCGACCTCTCCTCTGGGCCATATGAGGTTTTCATTACTTAGGCTCTAAGTTACCTGGACTTGGCTAGAAGTATCCGACAACGGGTACGTAACCAAGTGTCCAACTCAGCCAATTTTCGTAACTTTTAGGCTAAAATGAAGTATCCATTCCCAAACCCATGTCCGAGCTTGGAGTATCGGATACGGGATACTCAAGGAGTCAAGGCAAACCGAAGAGTTCTTGTAGCTTAGGTTAGGCTTGGCCTGGACAGTGGATGGCCATGTTATCTAAACATAAAGGAGCCATCTTGACCAACTGCCCATGTTATCTGAACATAAAAGAGCCATCTTGACCTACTCAATTTGAGCCATGCCAACATCTTGCTGAGTCAGGTCATTGGCTAGCTTTAATTGCATGTACCTTCAGTATAAGCAGAAGCAGGAATTGTGGAAGGTGTACGTAAAATACAAGGAAAGGGACAAGGACACTCTCAATGGGTCTTCTAAGAGATTCAACAGGTAATTAGAAACACGTTTTTGCAACTTTAATAGGCTTTATTCTTTGACTTCCTTTTTCCCGGCTGTTTAGTTTAGCCAGCTCAAGAGTTTTCTTTACAATATGTAATTTGAATGCCGTTCGAGTTAAGAGTTTTTAGTTCATAATGTTCAGTATCATTTTGTCCTAATGAATGCCACATAGATAATTACATTATGTGATTTAGGTTCCATTGTTCGGTGTTCCACTAGAATACTTACCCCATCCACTTATTTTCAGGCAAGTATGGCCTGACCTTGTTCTTTTCCACATTCTCAAAACTTATTTTCTGTTCACTTTAGTTATTATAAGTTTAGTTTAGTTGAGTTGAGTTCACTTCAGCTCCTTTCCGTTGATCGTAAAAAGTTGTCCGATATTCATTTGTAGTTCTTTGTAGATTATTGGAATCACTATATAGTTTTATAAAAGCCCAATAATGATTGGGTTTTAATCAGTAATTGTGTGTCAAATCAAGTAAACTAAAAGTTCACCTCAGTTTTGTCTTCAAAAGGTGAAAAGAACAGACCTATATGATGTAGGGGCTCTAAATTTGCTATTGAAACTATGATGTAGGGGCTCTATATTTGCTGTTGAAATTGTTTCAAGATACTTCACATAATTTTGGTGAATGTTTAAGCCAACGTAAAGAAATAACGATAGGGTAAATGTTTGTTCTAGCTAAAACGGGCCATTGAGCTGAAACTTCTGGCTTCAATTCTGGTCAAATTCAGTAAAACTCGGCTCGTTGACCAAGTCAGCTTGATCAAAGTCAAGTCCGCTAAGGCGAGCTGACTTCGGGCTAGGGTGCTTAGCGGACTTGACTTTGATCAAGCGGACTTGGTCAACGAGCCAAGTCTTACTGATTGTTTATAGCAGCCAAAGTCGGTCTAAGTTGGTAAAAGTCGGTCTAAATTGAATAATTCGGTCCAATTCGTTTCGACTTAGCCATGATAAAAGTCAAATTTGATTAAAGTCGGTCAAAGCGAGTTGAACACGAGGTAAAGTTATTTTAAGTCGGCTCGATCCCAATACCAAGTCAACTCGAAGTTAACTCAAGTCGGCTTGTGGACAGCTATAGTTCTAGCTCATTCTTTTGAAGTTAAAACTTGTTTGAAATCTGTAGGCTGCACAAGCAGATCTGCCATGTAAGGAGCTAGGTGCATCGTTGGTGAATGAAATTAATCATGTACATCTGACATTTGCATATTTGACTTTTTGGCTTTTTAAATATGAGTCCTGTTGACTGATTCAATTGCTCAATTATTATTGCTTCATACTTCCCATCAATGTTTGGTTGCTGTGTTAAAAGTTTTTATCCAGTCATTGCTTTCAAGTAATCCCGTTGGAAGTTATACGAAGAATGCGCTTGGTATCCCCAACCAAAAGAAGAAGGAACGACATTGCAGAGAGCACCTGAGTATCGCTGTATGAGGCAGGGACCTTTGCTGTCCACGCCTATTCGGTCTTCACTGTCAAAGTCTCAAAGAGCTTTGGTAAGGTAATAAACGTCATGTGACGCGCTGAGAGAACACTTACGTGGTGGGTCTTGCTACTGACTGATGACTCTTTTTTCAACTTTTTATTGCTATTGTGAATCATATCTTTCATCATTCAGAAGAGAATATTTCTACTCTGTGAGCAAGGCCTGTACTTTTTTCAGTTTTTTGAAAACTAATTTGAACTTGTTTAACTTGCATAAAGTATTGTCAACCACCCCCCGCCCTTATTTTATTTTTAAAATTCACTTCAATCATTTGTGAGATGTTTGTCAATGAGAAATATTTCTGTGAACCCGTTTTATATACGAGATTGGGTGAAAAATGGTCATTAATGACTATCCGAATACTCAGTCTCATATATGAAGGTTCACACAATTTTTTGTATTTGTCATGATGTATATTTATGTTATTTAGTAAATGCCCAAAAATTGTTCTACATGTGTGAGTTCAATTTAGAAATATGAAATAAAAAAATCCAAAGTAGATCTTTTTCTAATCTTAATTAAGTAACTGATTTGAAAAGTTGGAGAAAACAAATTGAAGAGGTAGCCATTTTGTTTTTCTTTTAAGAGCATCTTTAGCACATCATATGTGCATGTACTTGGAAAAGAGAGAATTTATTTAGAATAGTTAGCACTTAGCAGTCCTTAAGCTCTTTTTTACTCCAATATAAAGCTATCTAAAAATTGGTGCTAAAGTGATCTTAAAAAATTTATCAACCAATTGAATTGTTTTAAAATTAAATAGCACCAACTAGGCACTAGTCCCTAAATTTGCACCTTTTTCTAAAATCCTAGCACCAAGATAACACCTCTCTCTCAACAATCCTTGCACCAAGATATCACCCTTCTCCCTCCATAAGCATTCACTAAAAAACTGGCCATTATAGATGCTATTAGAAAAATGGAAATATGATGTTTTTCTCCAATTTAATTATTTTCATTTTGTTATGAAAAAGAAAAAGAAAGTACAATGTTTATTTTCACTAAACTTGAGAAAGAGAAAGACGAAGTACATCATGACCTCTGAACACCCCCATGTAATAGGGATTTACACTCGTTTGTTGTTGTTAAGAAAGAGAAAGTGTAGTGTTTATTATGTGCACATATGATGTCTCTTTACTTATGAGAAAATAAATTGGAGAAAAACATTATTTGCATTAATCTTAAGAAAAGTGGAGAAAGCATAGTGCAAATGTAATGTGGTTCATTATGTTTGTCAAAGGAATCAAAGAATTAACTTGTGAATGGGAGAAAATAATCTAAAAATGGGTTTAAATGTGAAGGGGAGAAAATAGTAGATAAGGGAGTATACTATACAAGTATTAATTAGTGGGAAGATGATAATGTAATAATGGCCCAACCCAACATAATTTAATAAGACGGAAAGTTACCAATTAAGCCTATATTTAACCACTTAACTTAAAAGGTGAAGACGTTTTTGTTAGTGTATTGAACCACAACTTCTAATAAACTGTGATTTAAAGAAATATTTTACGTTTTGATGCCCTGAGGTTTGGCGTAATTATGGATTGGTGTCCCGAGGTTTGGATATTATTTTTTTGGTGACCTGAGGTTTGGTGCCGTTAGCATTTTAGTTGTTTGACCGTTAAGTTGAAGGGTTTACTGTTAAAATTGGTGACGTGGCAGTTGATTTTCAAATTTATGAATGTTAAATGTCCAATTTACCCCCTTTTCAGGCGCGACTGTTTGAAAGATTGCATAATTTGCATCATAAGGGTCGCGCCTGAAAAGGGGTAAATTAGACATTTAACATTTATAAATTTGAAAATCAACTGCCACGTCGCCAATTTTAACAGTCAACCCTTCAACTTAACGGTCAAACCACTAAAAAGCTAACGACACCAAACCTCAGGTCACCAAAAAAATAATATCCAAACATCGGGACACCAATCCATAATTAGGCCAAACCTCGAAGCACCAAAACGTAAAATATCCTTGTTAATCCAGCTTTCCACGTATTTCCCGCCATTTTCCTCTCGCGCTTGACCTGAAACTAAAGAAGCAGTGAAGCTGCAGAACTAGTTGACGTCCGTTATACCTGTCCTACTAGGCTACTGCGGTTGTGTCACTCACTGGTGTAGTTTTGTGCCAGTGTGGGGTGTGGGATTTCAGAAAAAAGGTTCTTGAAAGATTCCCTAATTTTCTGACTACAATCTCTTTTTTCCCTATTTCTTCACTCGTCTCTTTCACTGTTTCTGATACCTTTTTCAATCCTCAAACTGTCAATCACCAAGTCCTCACCCTTTTACAGTTTAATATCAACTCTCCCACACTTGCTAACAAACTCAGAACCTCAAACATATAAACCGTCTCATTAATATTCTCCGCACTTCTTGTTGAAATGTTAATGAACTTAAGGCAAGGAAACACATTATAGTTCCTTATATTTATGCAAGGAGACTCAACACCAAACAATGTCAAACATATACCTTAGCCGATAGTTGAACAAGTTAGGGAACAACATAAACACACAATGTCAATGCTGTTTAGTCCACCTCCACCATTTCTTCAACCAAATTACATATCTTCCTCAACACCACATAGGTCATCAGTTGGTCCTGTTATTGGAGCCTTAGCAGTGGTCCTCTTCTTATGTGCTGTTTCTGTCATCATTGGAAGGCTATGCTTTGGCCGGGGAATCATGGGCCGAGCACATTATGATTTGGAAAGTTGGGTTGAAACCAAGTGCTCTACTTGTGTTGATGGAACGATTTTCCTTCCTCCCCGCCCTCTACCTCAGCCTCAGCCCCCAGAGACCGAAACCAATGAGGGAGCTGCATCTTCGGGATCTACCAGCAATGACGCTCCCCAAGCTGCTCAAGTGTAGCTGCTTAAGTTTCTAAAGATTGTTCGGATAGTTGAGATTAAAATTAAAGGCTGTCTATTTTTGGTCATCCTGTTTTGTGAGTTGTTAGTCCTCATTCTCTTAATCGATGTCTTTTTGTATCACGTTCTAGGAGGATGCTAGAGTAGCTTACTGTACGTCTGTACCTAATGCTGAACGACTGCTAGTAGCCGTAGGTACTTTGTATCGTTGCATGAATTTCATTAGGGTTGAAGTCAAAGGTAACTGCTTAGTACCTATAATGAACTGCTTTATCATTGATATACTCAAGTGTAAACAATACGTCAATACCCGAGTGCAAAAATACTTGTACTGGAGAAAGGGGCAAAGGGGAATTTGGATATGTCCATTTGCGTTCCAGTTCCCTTTTTTTTTTTTGATGGAACGTTCCAATTCCTTTTTAATAGTAGTATAAAAACAATTTTTGTTTTCTTATAGCTATTAAAAAGCTAATTACTATTTGTCAAACAATCTCAACTGTAGGATAACAATTAACTAATGAAAGACAAAATCTAAATTCCTATTTTTCAAACAATCTCCAACGCAGGATGACAAATAAAAGACAAATATAGAAGAAGCAAATGGGAGCATCCGTGGTCAGCAAATGGTGTAGAACACAAACATGAAATGTATGGTATATTGTTAGTAAAAAAAACAAGTACTCAGTATTATTTTGGTGAACCTTCCTAAACGACCCATATGGCAGCCAACTGGCTCAGCTTTACTTATGAGTTATGACCAGTTTAATTATGACCATGACAAGATGTCATTGTAGAGCTAAATATCATCAGTTGGGGTTCAACAAGGAGACGAACAAAACATTTGACTCATTTACTAGTTACTACGAAAGCTGTGACATACGAAGGATTTGCCAACACACTGCTGCTTCTATATAGATATATATAGATATGTGCGATTGACATTCAAGCGATGAGAGTAATTTCCTGCTCATTGTCTACATACTTCCATTGCCTTCCCAGACTTAACTGCTATTCAATTTATACATAGTCGAATCTGTTGCACAAAAAAGATAAAACAGGTCATTGAGAATTTGGATAAATGTGCAACCATGAACCAATGATCGATCTACCTAGTATGCTGGGATACCATGTACTCGTATTACATTCTGAGGTGGCAGAAAAAGCCTGAAGTTGAAGAGCTCTATGACAAGGCCATCAAGTCTGCCGACTGAGATCATTTGGCCAAACGAAACTTCACTTTATCTTGGGGGCGTTTCAACTTCAGAAGATGTGAGACACCCGCTATTACATGTAGTCGGCTATTAGGAACGCCAGTCTTTGCTAGTGCTCTGCCGTCTTTGTCCAAGATCACAAAGCAAGGAACATACTTTACGTCATAGTGCAGAAGCTGTACAACAGCAAAAATAAATCAGATCAATGCAATGATAATAGGTCCAAGGATTGCATTGAAAACATTTTTAACTAGATGATAGTGATATTCAGCGAGGAATGCTGATGGAGCACTTCCATCACATTTCTGGGTATTCGGTTAAGCCAGATCACATTTGTTTCTGTTTTTTGTGTCAAAAGACAGAAAGCGTGAGTTGTATTACTAAGCAGATACATATGCACATTAAGTTTTGTGTATATGTTGAAGAATAACACATAATTTGTTTGTTTTACACATATCAAAGAATGTAGTTATAACTTTTGAAGTACAAGAAACCTCTATTAAGTTACTCACAACTCTACTAAATACCAGGAATTATACGGAACACAGGGAATTAAGAGAAGAAATGCTACTAGCTTGTCCCATATGTTTCACCAAATCTAACTCTATCTACACATTCAATTCCCTATTAGATAATACCTTATCTCCGTTGTTTAAAATAGAAAGGGTTTGGTTTCACAGGGAAAAGATGCAAATTAACATTTTCCTTCAAGAAAACCCATCAACCGAAGTAGTTAAACCCCATTAAAAAAAAGTAAGACTGAAACATATTTCGACCAGTAGATCAGAACTTAGAATCACAACTTGGATGTGACCTCTCCTCACCCTCATGAAAAGTTGAAGACAAAGTTGGCTCTGAATCTGAAGATGCACAACAGAAATCTAGACAACAATGTAGCGCACAGAAGTGAATGATATAGCCCTAGGAGAACCACGCCCAAAAGCTAGCTTGCCTTGGCCTATATAAATCCCACATATGAGTATATGACTGATGTGGGGCTCAAGGGTCAACCTCCATACCCTGTAACAAACCACCACACTCCGCATCCGTCATCCCTGACGGCTCCATATTTGGTAGCTTTTACTTTAAGTGCTTCAATCTCGTTTTTTCTAGGTAGGTCACCTTTTCCTTAGGTAGCTTTTTCTCCTATAGCATCACCATCCATGGCATGATGGGTGGGAGGGTGGTGAATGGCTTTAATCATTGATATAGCCCAAGGAGAACCACACCCCATAACCTAGCCTATGAGGTGGGAGCCACTTGGCCTATATAAATCCCAAATAAGTCTCCCATGACTGTTGTGGGACTCAAGTCCCATACCTTGCAATGAATGTGCAAGATGATTCCCGATGATTCGATTTTTTGTTTCATAGGTCATACTCTTGTCTTGTCTGCAGTACTTACAAGCACAACAAAATAGCAGAAGTAAGCACTGTTGAGCAAAAGGACCCTAAAACCAAGACTGAATGCATCAAAAAAAAAAAAAGAGGGACTGGAAAAGAAGGTGGCCCTTGACGATATGCTGTTTGCTCTAATTTTTCCAACTTCATGAACATCCAGAATTGCACATGTTTGTATGTTTACTTCTTCCTTCCTTTTCGCTTTTCTTGTTCCATTTCCTCAATTTACTAGTTCAACATAGGGTAAAGATATCTTTTAGTGTCATCACGAATTCACGAGAATTCTATCACAAGCTACTCTAGGCCGTGCCTTTGATCTCCCTCAAAAGGGAAGGCCCTACAAAGCCTCCAATAATAATTTGTTGTCTTCAGGGCCAGAAATTCATCTAACTTTCTATGCGCTATATAAAAGGACACGGACCACAGAAATTGGAGCAGTGTGCATTTGGCAGAAATTCAATTTTCCAATTCTTATGCCATACTCCCTGGAGTATGTAGTATTGTACACCAACCATTATATCTCCTCCCGCTCAAAAGGCACAAGCCCAAATAAATTATAAACTCAAGCTCTTTCCTGAGTTTATTTTTCTATACGGGCGGACGGGCGGTGTATGATGTTAGCACACTAGGGTGTTCCTTTTAATTTAGTAATTTCACCCATATTTTCCCAGTTTTTCCTCAGAAATCAGTTTAGTTTAGTGTGTTTTCAGTACTTTTTATAAATACAAATCAATTTGGAGGACAGCCCAGCCCCGGAATGATAGAGCTAGGTACAGGCATTTAGGTAAGAAAGTAAGACCTAAAGAACAGCTCGCGAGAGTTGGTAGAAGCATTTCTAGGCTTAAAGCTACCTGATGTCTTGAAGCACTAATAAACTCCTTAAAATTCTAATATAACTGATATACTTTGTTTCTGTAACTGAGAAGCAGGAATATAAAAAAATAAACTAACTGAAGTTATACACAACCAAATTTAAGGAAACATATCAATCCAACTAATTTCCAAGGTCCCTGAGTTTATGCCATAAATATCCGTGTTCCTACGTCTTTCTGTAGACATGCCCAATTGCCCATCAACCTGGAACTTCGATAAACACTCAAACACGACTTTTCAAGTAGAGCAGAAAGCTTAACTTTCCAGGACGATTCAAAGCATATTTTGGTACATTTCGACGTGTAGGGTGTAAATCCCAGAATTCGGAACAATTTCTAGAGAGGAGACGAAACAAAGCAGAAATCCATACATCAAGCTTGTAAAAGGAAAACTATGAAGCTTTCACACACACTTCTTAAATTTACAGCAGTAACTCGTATATCACAAGGGCAGCAGGTTGCATTGATCACTTCTGGAGCTCCAGAAGCTGCATATCAAACATGACAAATATCTGCTTATTAATTGTGGCCTCGTAAAAATTATTTATTGATTGATCCATCTCCTCTTGCTCCGAGTCACCTCTAGTAACTCTGCCACTGGCTTCTCTTTTTTTTTTCTCCTGATTTAAAGCAGCCCCCATCTGTGTGAACCTCATGGCATCAGATTCTTCTTGCATTCATTTTATCATCAAATTCTTGTGTATCTCTAGACTACCTTTAAGCAATTCGTCAGCCATTTGAGACCTAATCTTCCGCTAGTAATTTCATGGCATATTGCTGAATAAAATGATCATGCTCGAATATCAGAAGCACTATAATTAACTTAAGTTTCCTTCTTTTTATTTGCAAGTTAAACGTATTGGAAAAAAGTCCATTGTGCTTATGATTGACAGGACATGGACCAATAGCACCATTGGTGCCTGGTGGAGACATTTCTTCACTTCTTCTCAGAAGGAAGCTGCCATGACAACAATCAGGAGCCTGGTTCTAGGGTGGCGGTCTCGGGATGCAAAGTAAATAATTGATGGCGAGTGGATTGGCGTGTTTAGAATTTTAGGATAGTTAAAAGGCAGGCTGTACATTCAGTGATAACTATGAGGTAAGATACTCTGGTAACACAGACGGTTGGAAAATCAATTAACCAGCAGCATTCAGATGAGCCATGTACTGTATACTTTCTCTCCAAAGATGATTTCAAATCTCTGCGAATAAATGCTCTTGAAATACAGTTTTCTCATGAACAATGATCAGAAATCAATGCGCAAACCATCTTTATGTAGATTCTCAGTAACAGCAACTGCGCAGTCGACCTATGGACACAGCCTCCGGTAATAGGCTACAGTTACAATCCACCAATTCCCTGGAATACTAAGAAGACCAACGAAGCAGGAAACTTGAAAAGGATCACCATATTCATGGCCAACACAAACCGACCGAAAAATAATAGGAATAGGAACCAAACAGACATCCTCAACCCCAAACTCAATTGGCCGATTCTGATTCATTCTATGATGTCACATCAACCCACCAGGCACCATAACAACCTGAAACGAGTAACTTCCCTATTTCGAGCCGTTCCAACCAGTAAGATTCAACTGTGGACCAGTGAGCCACATTCAATTGTTCTAGATTACATATTCAAGTAACAGGTTCTCCTACCAGACCAAGAACTAAACATTCTATCACAACTAAACACCTCAATTCCCAAACAAACATATAAACGAACAAAAGACATAAAATAAAACCAAAAATAAACAAGAAAGAGCGAGCAATTAATACCTCGGGTAACCATTTATTATTCTCAGCATCAGCCATGACAATATTAAGCCACTCGAAATTCCTGTTCTCAACTTCATTCACAAACCCAACAAGAGAATTACAAAGGCTACAATTTGGTGAATAGAACTCAAGCACAGTTGCCTCTTTACCACTTGCCAAAGCTGAGGCAAATGCCCTCTGCTCAAACTCCGCTTGCTCATCTGGGGTTAGGCCCTTTGGGACTGTTTTTCTCTTATAATTGTCTTCAAGATTAGTTCTTTTGATGTTTTGAGAAATACCCAGACGGGGTTGAGAGGTTTTGTGGGATAAAGTAGAGGTTTTGGGGAAGTTTTGTAAGGATGTGTTGAGGAGATTGAAAGTTAAGGTTGTTACATTTTGGAGAGTTTTGAAGAGAGATGGTGAGTCTGATTGGCAGCAGGGGGACGGGGTTTTGTTAATGGACTGTTGATGATGATTGTTGTTCTTGTTGTTGGTATCCCATGGCCATTTCAAACTGAACATTGGTGCTTGTTTTTGGTTGTCGGCCATGTTTGGTAATTGGGTTCAGGACTGTTGAACGAGAGTACTGTTTCAGTTTAAGCCATTTTAAGGACATAACTACTAAATACAACAACCCAAATTGATAAATACAACGACCCTTTTAAAACTTTTACAAAATGTGACAAGTTTAACCTTCCATCAATCCCCTCTTTCACCCTCTCTCTAACAACCAACTTCGTAAATAAGAACATAGTAACGGCAAAATGGGAAAAACCCCCTCTTATCCCGCGGGTCAATAAGATCGAAATTCGAAGGAACAACTTTTATCATGGGGAAAGACACTATTGGGGATCTAATAACCGCGATACGAAATGCTGTTTTTTCTCATGGAATTATCTCTATCTTTCATCTTTAGGTGATTTCTGACTATAGTATTAGCAGTCGTCACAACAACAACCGAATGTAAATCAAGATTAAATGGGGGGTGTTTGGGGTCAGAATGTACGCAACCTTACCTCAGTTTAAGAAAACAGAGAGGTTGTTTCCGAAATTGACCAATTGTTGTATTGAATTATTGACTTCCAATAACATTACCAAAAATAAAAAGTGCTGGAAGGTTTTCCGAGATTATGGATTATAAACCAATGGCTAATAAAAAAACTTCCAATACTTCTTATTTTTTGGTGAAGTTGTTAGAAGTCAATACCTCAATACAGTATTTGGTCAATCTCGGAAACAACCTCTCTGTTTTCTTAAACAGGGGTAAGGTTGCGTACATCCTGACACGAGCACCCCCATTGAGTGGGAATTTACACTCGATTGTTGTTGTTGTCTCTATCTCTTTCTATAATTTTCGACTTCACAAGGTTTTTGTGACTAATACATAGACCTGTCAGTTCGAGCGGGCATGGTTTGGGTCGGGTCACTCAAGTTCGGGTTACTTTTGGGTCGGGTCATTTTCAAATCGAGTGATTTCCGGGTCGGGTTCGGGTCGAGTCACTGCGGGTTCGGGTCTACCCAGCGAGTCAAGGATGTCTTTTTTATTTTCAAAAAAGAAAAACTCTAATATGAAAGTGTATAATTCTTTTAATTTATGTTTTGGACAAAATATATCAAAACGGGTATTTAT